>BMAO01036559.1:0-35168 GCA_019973975.1 Trichonephila clavata | reverse complement strand
TCATGAAAATCATTGAGAAATACACCAAGTACAAACAGATTAAGAACAGGAAGATCAAGAAAGAGATACTATTTCTATTGGTATAGATGTCAAAACAATAGTACAAAGAAGTCTAAGCAAATCCAGTTGCAAGTGCTGTAAAAATGTCACAAAACCTCTAATGAATCATAAAAGACACTTAGCTCAAGAACTATAAGAGGGATTTTAATAGTCATGGGTTACATCAGAGGTTCCCAAACTTTTTTTTGTCTCGTGGACCCCTAGCCATGTTTTTCGGTTTGGGGTAGACCCCTGCTTAATTAGTATTGAATTTTTGCAAATTGATCAACTTAAATTCTTTTTAAACACTGGTACTACTACTCCTACTTAAAAAGAATTAAATTTCTAACTGTAATGAAATATAGAGTTTAAAATTTAAAAAGCATGTGTTAATTAATTAATCAATAAATAAAACTATTAAATAAACTAACAAACCAAAAAAAATTATTTTAATGGGAGGGATGAATCTCTAGCACTACAATATCAAATTTTCTGCATTTGGTATCAATCTTGTCTGGTTTAATTTTAAATCTCTTTTAGTTAGTGTCCAGTCCCCCGCCCCCGAGATTGGCGACCGTGCTGAAACTCCTTCACTCTCGGAAAAACAATGAAAAACTTCCTCACAATATTTCATTCATCGAGACAGATAACAGGTTTGACCTTTTAAAGCCAAAATTGCTGGCATCCGTTTCTAAACTTTAAGATCTTCGTTAGTACTTATTAGTTCCTATTGTAATTTGACATTTTTTTTTTCAATATGATCATATGAATTCATTGCCTACTGTGGTATTGCCATAGTCAAAGCATTCTCAAACCTGGTTTCAAAATCTGAATAAAAGGCATTTAAATGTTGAATGTAGGTTAAAACGTTCTGATAGATTGTCTGTGACAATTTTAGAAAATTCGGGACCTCCAGTATTATACTTCTTCAGCTTAAATCAAGAAAGAAAAGCTGAAATGGTTCTTGTTTTAATAAAATTTATGCTGTCACCTTGTAAATGCAAATTAACCTTATTAAATTTAGTAAATAAATCTGTTAAATAGGTAAAATTTAGTTTACATGTGATTATATATTTTCTTTTAAAATTAAAGTCACGATCTAGTTTAATGAGCCAGTATCACATAGATCCCCACTTACACCTCGTAGACCCCCAAATTAATTTTTGGCTGGCGTACACCCTGAGGGTCTAAATAGACCACTTTGGGAATCACTGGGTTACATGATAGGATTCCACATAAACACAATTTATATCTAAAACAAATCAGGACAAACATCTGTAATTTGCTAGAATGAACCATTCTCAAAATTATAAGCTGTAACCCCACTGAACATTAATAGGCATATCTTGATACATAAGTACACCAAAGAATTGTTTTAATTAAGAAGAAGTTGGGGGGGGGAAGGCAAAAAAAAAAATCTTGTTCCAAATAGACAAAACAAATTAAAGGGATCTATTTTGAGAAGTTGAAGGTGATAATATATATATGTATTTAAATTCAAAGGAACTCAAACAAAATGATTATTTTTTACAAAAGACATTTTATATTCATTGTATATTAGAGTGTTCTGTTTTCTTATACATATATATATATATATAAAAATGGATGAACTTCTGTTTATTTCTTGTAGTATTTTGATTTAAATAAATGTTTTTATGTTGTGAAAATTCTACTTGAATCAGTTCCAGTAATTCTGTAAGTTTTTGTTATTAAATTATAAATCAATGTATGAGAAATAAAACATACATTTTATAAATGACAAAAGGATACTTTTTTTTCACTCTCACTGTATATATCTATATTTATATCTGCACATATATTAAAGCAATCTAAATATATTATTATCTCAGTCCTATAATTTGTGTTTTAGATGAAATAGTTAATTTAGCTTTCTTCTTTCAATTCCTACGATTAGTTCACTCTCTCCCTATATATATAATTTTATATAGGGGAGACCGGGGCAAGATGACGACGTTAAAGTTTTTTTATTGTTTATTAATTTATTTTTAGGGTAGTAAAATCAATTTTACATGAACTGTTAGAGTAGTCCTTTGTAGTATTAAAATATATTACCATTTAATTTTTCCAATAAAAGAAGTTAAGTATTTTTTATTTTTTCATAACCTTAACAAATCGTCATCTTGCCCCAGTACTGGGGGGCAAGATGGCGACGCTGAAAAAGGTTGAGTATATTTTATCTTTTGAATGTGTTACATGGTTTAACAAATGATAACTGTGTTTTTACATCTTACAAAGTATCAAACTAAGCGTAATGCATTGTAACGTAATGTTGAAGTGTTTAGTTGTGTACCTAACAATAGTCACAAATAAAAATGACATTTTTATAATTGGAACATTCCTCATGCCAACACTCTTGGCATTTACAGCACTGGATCCATTCTTCTGTTGGAGGGTTCCTCTTCACAAGCAGGACATCTTATAACACCGTCCTTTGAAGTTGATACAACTGGAATGTTGGCCTGGATTTTATAGATTTAGGCCTACAGGAACAGTTTGAGTTTTTTTACTCCCTTTTTAGCTTCACGATTTTTTTCTCTGTTTTTTTTAAAACTTCTGTTCTTTCTTCTGCTTTTCCCTTTGTTCTAACATTTCTTTGGTGGGTGTGCTTGTAAGAATGCTAGAGCTCAATTTTTTGCTTTTTCTTTTTTTCTCACATTATGTTGTTTTAGGCAATGGTTTGAAATAAAAAAAACACTAACAGGCTTCTTTGGTGCATCGGAATCAGCATTTGCCATAAGTTCTGGTTTTTCTGGAGGGTTTATATGTTGGTTTTCTATTACCGGGGTCTGAGGATTAGCACTATTATTCTCAGTTTCATCACCAACAGCAGCATGGTTAGTAGTTTTTACCGCAGCATAGTCATGTTCGCTAAACACAAGAGGATTATGATCTTTAAACCCTTTCAACGGCATTTCCAACTGTAGCTGATTTGAAGTAAGTGATGCTCAAAACCTCACCAATATTTTTGTCTGTGATAGTTTGTTCTGGATGAGTGACCATAAAGTTGTCACATGCTTGGCTATAGTGCGTTTTTAACTGGTCGAAAAATGACACAACAAGGGCTGGAGACGATGTGATGTGTGCGACGGCAACCCAACCATGATGATGTTTTTCGCTCAGCAATATAAGATAGCCTGCAAAGTTATATGAGTTTTGTGATGTCAAAAATCAACAGATTAGGAGATTCTTTGCTTGGTTTCACATGAAGATAAAAGTGCTTCAAAAAAGAGAAAAAGGTGCCCTCACTGTTCCAGCCCTTATCACTACAGTTGCCTACAGTTCCTGGTGGGGCTCTTTCTACAAGTTCAGGAAGCATTCGTTTTCTCGCAAAAAATCAGAAAAGGTGGCAGATAAAAGCCAGTAGCTCTAAAGCAACAAATTATTGTTACATTCCTTCCTCTTTGGGGGGGGGCTTAGCGGATGGCAAAAATGTCTTCCTCTGGTCACCCCCTTTCGAATGAAACCTTTCCCGATCCGATGCACCTCTTAGCCCCAAAAGAGATGGAAGCGCAAGGTCACTCGGACATACACACAGACAAACAAGTGTTCACAGGATTTAATAGAATGGACAACAATAGTTAGTTTAATAAATTCCGAAACACGATGACGAGCTCGTCATCTTGCCCCAGACTGTCTGTTTAAAAATATTCGTTCTCATTACCATGAAGGAAGGCAATTAATTGACATTTATTCATGGTAATAGGTAGTATTTAAACCAAGTTACTCATAAATATTAAAGAGAAAAGTTATATCTTACCTGTATCTGTAGCAGAGCTTATTTACACATGCGTAAAAGTTATATTGTGGCATCAAAAAACAATCAAAGCTTCACAACTAACACAAAAAGGGCGATTTCCGCGTGTCTACACTATAGTTTAACGAAAGGCCAAAAGGAGAGCCAGTAGTGTCATTTGATGCTGCTACCTAGTGGTATACGGAAAAATTAAGACATTAGTCATCTTGCCCCGGTCTCCCCTATACATATCTTGTTCAAATTTTCAATCATTAATAAAATACTTTCTATCCATCCATTCAAGTTCAAATACATTTTTTAAACCTGTAGTGGATCACACTTGATGTTTATACAGTTTTTTCAAATATTAATTCATTAATTAGACTTTATTTTTTAATTTTAAATTTATTCTACGTTATTTCTGTTGAAGTTACAATTTGCTGCAACCGATGGCACCAGTATGTTTTTCAAACAAAGTAGGAATTAACTCCTATTTTTTTTTAAACTTGTTAAATACAAATTTTTACAGTCCTTATTTTTATAGCATTTTGTAAATAGTATTTAGCTCTTTTTCCAATTTACTGTGCATAATCCTTTTTTTGATGTTATTAATATAACTTACACGAAAGATAATACATTTGATAGACCTTGTAGCAACTATAAAAAAAGTTTAAAACTTTAATTCAAAGTAGGGAAAAGGTAAGTTTCAAAGTCAAATGTTCTTAAGACACCTCCTCCTTCCATATGCATTAAATATTTGTTCTATATTATGTCGTTTTTATATTAATAGATACACAAACAGCTTTATAGAGAATAAATAAAAAAATAGAATAATATAAAATATATAGAATGGTTACTTTTTTCTAAATATTCTTGCATTACAATAACAGGTGTTATAAAATGATTAACATTTCTTGAATTCGTAAATATTATACTTGGTATTGAAGTACTTACAGCTTTCTTAAGAAGAATTGTATTTTAACAATCTATTTAATATTTTTTATATAGATATGTTTTTTATTTTTATTTTGATATCCCATCAAAATAACTAACACATTTATATTTTAACTAACTATACCAAAATGCAGCTTGAGGATTTTATTACATTTATAAATTTTAAATTATTTAAATTATTACATTAAATTCTTTTTAATCTTACTTTTTTATGGGTCCATTTATTTATATTTTCTGATAAAACATAAAGATGGGAAAATTTTTGCCAAATAAAGAAAATTATTTACTGCGAAAATACAATATCCGAAATAAAACATATTTGATAAATTAAAAGTCCCCAAATTAATACAGCAATTTTTAGTCGAAATTCATAATTAAACAAAGTAGGGAAATGCTTTATAATAAGAAATACAATGAGAAATTTAAAAAAGTAAATACTTTCTTTTTCATAGTAAAAAAAAATTTCAACAAAACCTTAAAGAAGGAAGGTGGGGTGAACAATATTTTTTTTAATGAAAAAATATGTGTACTACATTAAATATTATCAACAAATTTATTTTTTTGTATTTTAAATATTTGTTTTCTTCGAAATTTTTCAAGCTTTGATACATTTTTAAAAAAAATTAAGTTAACTTATTTTAATCAGCATTTATTACTTTCCTTCTATAGATTTCTAAATTTAACATTTCAATAGAGGAATGAATATATGTAGAAATTTCTAACAAATTTTAACATATATAACAAAATGAATGAGCATGAAATACAAGTAGTTGGATAAGCATTTAGCTCCCATTAAAAAGTAGTTCATATAATATTTTAACATTTAAAATAATCAGTTTAAAAAACTACACAAAATAAATATAATATACAACATAAGTAAATATTTATATGCTGAGGTTTGAACTTACATTCCTCTTGCTTCTGCAGCATGAAAAACATTAGCTCATTTGTAATGTAACAGACATTTTACTGCCTTTTTTAGAAGTAATTTGATACAGAAGAGTAGAGAATGCACAACGCATACAAAGTAATTTTTAGTTATTCGTTAATCTTTTATGGGTATCCACTCAAATAATCTATATTCAAAAAAAAATTCCTTATTTAAAATCCTAAAACTGAGACTATACAAACATGGACATAGTTTTTATTTTTTGTATTAAGGATTTAATTAGACAACGCGCTTTATAAGTGAGCTAATGCAGCATCTAAAAGTAAGATATTATTTGATTCTGAAAAACACTTATACTTAAAAGGGAAAAGCTATACCTTAATAAATAATTCTTTTTGTCATAGTTTATGAGACTTAACAAAGTGCAAGAGTCTAAGCGTTCCAGTCACACAAAATCCTAACGATGAGAGATTATCGCTCGAAAGGGTTAGACATTATGGTCATCAACCACGATAGACGCGGCTGTGTACCGATAACAAACAACACTGTTTTTCACTTTTGAGGAGCGCCAAACGTTAAGGCAATCGGCAGCTCCAAGTTCCAAAAATTATGTGTCCAGAATCTCTTGCTAGCGATTCTGCGCGGCCCCAAAGAGACCGGGTGCCATATAGCAGGCAGACACCCTTTTTAAACATTGATGGAGACTGAAATATATGTAAAAGGTTTTTTATCTTTAATAGTGGTGTTTTACTCCATTTGTTATAGCGTTGTATTTCATGAAAAAAAACTATATTTTGCTTAAAATTTTTTGTAAATATTTCATCTTTATAAATTACACATACTAAGTGCAGCATTTAATTATGTTTCCTAAAGATACATTATGTAACCATGTCTCAGACACATGTGGTGTTTTTTCCTCCTTGCAATGACATTTTCAAATCAGCAAATCTTTGATCTACAATAAATATTGAGATTTTGATCCACAATAAATATTGTGATTAAAATATCCATTGTTTTAAATATTTTCATTTTACACCAACATTAAATTACTATTTTGCATTTATTTTGGAATGTAAGTTTTTTTTCAATATTTTTGTGATGTAGGAATTCAAATCAAAGCGACTTCTCTTTCAGATAATTCAGACTTTGAAGTAATATCAGAATAAAAGAAGATTGTAAATTAAGTGTTAATATATCTCACTTTATGAAGGATTATGTCAATGATAAAAAAAATTAAAAGTAAGAAATTGAAAATAGTATTTGGAATAAACTTGAGAGAAAATAAGACAACTCAATGAATTATCTAGGAAAAAAGCATTTTCAATTAAAAAATTGTGATATTTAATCATAATTCTTAATTTCAAATAATGTGTAGTCATAAATCACTAAAATTACGTATAAGAGATATACTAAAATTGGTATCTGCTTAAGAAACTTCTATAGCTGTAGGTGGCGCTACAGACTGTAAAAAAATAGTGAAATATGAGCCATCTCATTCGTTGGAATCAGAAATCTGTTATCTAAACGTTTGGTTGTTTTTGAAAAACTCTGCGAAGAATTTTAAATTTCTGCGTTAACGGTGGGTGTTTTTTGTTGATATCTGTATATATATAGAGAGAGGGAGAAAGTTTACTCTCTATGTTTGCGGAAACTGTATTTTAGACATGAAAAAAAATCCTTTCGATTCAGGTTATGTAGCATACTAAATGCAAATGCTCACGTCGGTACTCATGTGTATGATTCCGAAAGTAAAGTTTAAAATCAAAAATTTATTAAGGTTTTCTTTTACTTTAAATCCTGCGAAAAAGTTAAAAAGAAAAAGTTTAAAGCAAATTCAGCAAAATCTCGGTTTCTAAAAATCGGAAATTAAGAGCTATCTAATAAGTAAAAATTGAGATCTAAAGATCAAAATCGAAAATTCTTTTATTAAATTTTTAAAAGTACGGATTTAAGAACATTCCGAAAAGAAGGAATCGAAGCTCCATTGAGGAAAACAATTTTTTAGACGTTCAGAACAAATTAATGAAAAATCCAGCTTCTAAAAGCAGGGAAAAAAAGTAAGAAAAAAAACCGGATATCTCGGAACGACAAAAATCGAAATTTCTTTTTTAACTGCTGAAAAGTAGAAAATTAAGAGTTTAAAAAATAAATAAGAACAAATTAATGAAAGATTTAGCTTCTAAAAGCAGAAAGTTAATGGCATCCTAAAAAAAAAAAGACTGATATCCGAACGACAAAAACGGAAATTTCTTTTCAACTGTTGAAAAATAGAAAATTAAGAACATTCTAAAAATAATAAATCGATATTCGAAGGAGAAAAATTATTAACTTTTAAAACTTTATGAACAAAATACTGAATGATTTAGCTTCTTAAAAACAAACACATTCTATAAAATTACTGTAACGGCTTTTGCCAAAACACTACCTTTCCTTACATCATGCGGATTTTTTCCTCCTTTCGAACAGCATCTTCATAATTTTAACTATTTTTCCGATAGCTCCATCCAATAATTACCACCATTTTTACAAAAATTGAATAAATAAATAAACTTGCTTTCGTCTAGAAAACAATAACCGGGATAATCCCACGTACTAACGGAATAATAATAATAATAATAACATAACATACAATAACAATATATACAACAATAACAACAACCCATCAAAAAGTAACGGTCCTTACTACTCGTGCATAGTTAGTAGGGTTGCCGAAACCAAGTTGGACCGGAAATTACTAGTTGAAAACACCTAACGGTCACTAAAAATGGTCTTTAATTTTGAAGAATTAAAAAAAGAAGGGTTGCAAGCGTGGTGAACTTATCGCTCAACTTGGCAACAAAAAAGGCTCAACTTGGCGACAGAAAAAGCACAAAATCCAGGGGTGGGCTATAATAGGACGCAACCAACTGTTCTTTTGAAGCGAGCCTTGCAGCAATAGTGAGATACGCGGTAATTGGATTATAATTAGGAAGGAAAAATTAACATTTGTTTCTATTTGTAATGGCATATTTATTGAAAAACGATTTTTGAACCAACATTTGTTTTACTTGTCGATGAAAATTCCTTACTTATTTAAAAAAATATCTATTTTGAAAAAGTATCTTAAAAATGCACCACTTTTTTTTATTATGTTATAAACAAGGCCTATAAATACAGTATGACTGCCAAGCTCACATGTGCAGTGGGGAGTTTGCATGAGGGGCTACGAACGTGTATTTATTGCACTATTGCCCTTGGGAAGGTCTGAGATAATGTCGCCCGTTGAGGAGGTCCGAGATGGGCTCCCGTTCAATTAGCGGGGCGGGCAAAGAGAAACGTTGTGCCATGCGGGTTTGGTTGCGAATGAAGTACACTCTGCTGACGCTCTCCTGCCGCATCGGCTTGGGATATGCTCGTGGCAAGAATTTCACAGCTCGATATGCAAAGCACCATTTGAATATGGTGTAACACAATTCAGACTACTCCCTCACGCACATCTTTTTGAAAATTGGAATTTAGTATCTTTTATTAAAAATTTGATGTGTTTGAAAAGATATCAGAATAAAAGTTCCGATGATGAGGCCAAAAAAATATATTTATTTTTAATGGCACCACACACCTAATTATACCGCGAGAGATAAGCAACTCGGAATAAAAATCTGAAGTGGAGATGATTGTGATATCCCCTCCCTCTGATTGCCCCGAAATAAAGTTTTTTGATGTGCAACATCTTTCCTCTCAATTGCTGGAGATTTGTGAGAGTGATTTCGTGAAAAGGGACGGAAATGCGTAACAGGATGTTGGGGAAGCGCGCGCTATTCAGTGAAGTTCTGTTTTTCCTCCTTCATTCGAGAGGGTTTCCGCCCCCACCCCCTGCGGTCTAGGCCGTGGGATCTTTGTTTTTGTTTTCTCACTTTAGGATCAGAAAAGAAGCTAAGTCCATTAGGCAGAGGCGTGGTTAGACAATGACGAACGTGTTTCGATACCTGACTTCGATTGCTGCGTACAAGTTAAACGACCAGGCCACAGAGCAGTTGGTGGTGCGATCTATCGTAAACAGAACAACTCTCTCACATGTTGTGGCGCGACATATGGATATTACTTATCGTCAAACAAGTGGACTGGGTATTGTTAGTCAAGATATTGGGGACATATGTGCGGCAAAATGCTTGTTTGAAAATGGACAGAGTGATTTCGGTGGTCGTATACATTTCTAAGAATCAAACGGTTCAAAAAATTAAAGAATACCTGCATTTTTTACTTGTACCATATACCGAAGGTGGTTCTGCTCTTTTTTTTAAAAAAAAACTATCACTCGCTTCCCATGATTTTGAGTGGTGATTTTAAAATTAACTTCAGTTTATTAGAAGCCGAGCCACTCATAGCTTTTTTGAATGATAAACTCAAGCTCGAAATGAACAAAAATCGAAATGTATCGTCAACTAACAGTGGTACTGTTATTGATGCTATTTTTCAACGGTTTTTAAATACTTTGAAATCACAAATATGTGAGTCATATTTTAGTTATCATAAGTTATAATTATCGCTCTTCCCCAAATTGAACAAGAATAATTATTTTTGATAAAAAATTGCATTACTCTTTGTGTTAATTAAATAAAATTTTCATTAAAGATATATAATTATTCCGTAGAAAATTATTTCCAATCATACTCGATTCATTTTTTTCAGGATATAAGTTGCTATTGCGAATTTACCACGATAACGTCAGATGTTACACATGGTATGCGACTACTGTAAGGATCGTTTTTTTTTCTTCTAATGGTTTCCCACAACTTTTAAGGGTGTCTTCTCTGAGCACAATAAAATCGCATCATATAGACAGGAAACCTTTACTGAGCAATGTAAATTACTCACATAATTTAAGCTTGAAGTGTAGAAATCTAAGAAATAAACTGGAAATTTTGAAAATTACGAAAAAAAATATAAGTTGCTTATAGAATTATTTTCATGCTCTGTTTGGCAAGCTTAAGCATAGTGCCTGTAGATGGCGCCTCATGTATATCAATTCTACCTGCTAAAACCTTTAGAAAAAATTCATGATGAAAAATGCCTGACTACACCTTAAAATGCTTTATTTTACAGAGAAGAATATTTTGCTTACATGAATAATAACTTTAATTACTTCGCAAACACTAATTCTGCTTTTCTCATGAATGGGTATGAAGGTGGCGTTAGCAAAATTAATTGCGGCGATCGTTAGACTGATATACACACTCCGTTTATATTCCTTGTGATTATCTAAAGAACAATCACATTCTTGTTCCAAATTACAGTTATTGTTGCGCAGAGACATCCTTATAAAAATAACTTTTATATTCCAAATCAAAGATAGTTTTGAAGTATTAAATGTCAAACCGATCAACAAGAATTTTCTTTTCTTGAAAGTTTATAGGACTGTTTAACCCTAATGAAAAATATAATAAAATTTATACAATGCATTTATATACATTCTATTGCATTATACAAATTTTAATTAGGTTTTTATTTTATAGTCAGTGTTAAAATTATTCAATTAAATTCTGAACTTCGTAATAGTTAGTAAAATTTAATTTTATATTAATGACAGCCGCTAATTATTTTTATGTTTTCACAATTTTTCAAATTTATTCATAAAATTGTTTTTCATTTGTAACATATTAGGAACCTCATATAGAAAGGTCTTTTTATGATCTTTTCAAATTAAAATTTTGTTAAAAGTAATTATTTTATCCTTCAGAAATATATGAAATTCTTTTACAATTACAAAATCCTGAATTTATATTCTGGTTACCAAAAACAAAGGACAATGAGGAAAAGTTAATGGTGCCACTATTGTTTTAGAACACAAAATGGCGCTTCTATGCATACATTAGCGCCGAAAATATGGACTAGTTCTACTGTAAAGTTACTATAGGGGCGCTGCAGTCATTAATACCCTTTTCTTTTTCCGGTTATAAGAAACTCCCCAAGGTATTTTAGAAAAGATACTGAATTAATAATAAAAAATCCTGAATTTGAAATCTACAAATAATCTTCTGTCAATAAAGTTTCAAAAACTTGCATTAGAAGTTTGAAAAACTCAGTTGTATTTCGATGTGTTCCCATAGATTATGATTACATTGGAAGTCCTTCGGTTTCCCCTCAATGTTGTTTACGAAGTAGAACCTGTCTATACAAATTCAGTGGTTGACAATGTGATGCCAAATGGCTGCTTGTTAGAACTGCAGTTCTGTAGTGTTGTTGAAAGTGAATGTGATATATGTGAATGATCTGTATTCAGTAGTTACGGCTCAAAAGTGAGAGTCATTCAAACTCATTAGTGAGGGTCAAAAGTGGCAAATAATTGGTAGAACCGAAAGAGAGAGAGAGAGAGAGAGAGAGAGAGGTCAAACATTCGTCACACACCTATACAAATAAATAAAATTGAAGTGTTTGTTTGTAATTTCAAATTAGCAGCTTTTTACTAAATGCATTTAAAGGTATATACGGTACTTTATCAAAAATTCAATTTTTAAAATTTTTGTCTGTCTGTCTGTCGGTCTATCTGTCAGTCTGTCTGTTTATTCCAGCTAATCTCGGGAACTTCTGGTCCGATTTTAAAAATTCTTTCACCAATGGAAAGCTACTTTATCAGGGCGTAACATAAGATATATTTTATCTCCATATTCCTACGGGAACGGGAGCAATGCGGGTAAAACGTTGACGTTACTTCCTCCCCGCCAAGTTGGCGCAAAATTATGCATTTGTGTGGTCAATAATGGAAATTTTAATAAAAATTTTCCCACATTTGTAACAAATAACTGAAACATAGTGTAATTTAGCATCTTTACAAAAAGCAATTTTTTAAATGGTTTTTTATTAAACGTCTAACGTGTATTACGTTACGTTTGTTAAATGTCAAACTCAAACTTTGAGAAATATCACCAAGTTAGCTAAGAAGTTCTCTATTCCGACAATCCCAGATATTTAAATGCAAATTTTCTCCCATTTTTTAAAGAGGGTGTCAGGGTCACGCGGTAAATTTATTATATTACTCATTGGTGACGTCATGATGTAATGGTTTAAACGAGCTGCTTGTGTATCTTGTCTTTGGCAAGGAGCCAAAAGAATGTAGTAGACAGATTTCTCTGGAATAAAATGGTGAATTGATGTTGCTCTGATGAGTTTAGTTTTTCTTTAGTATGAATTGGGTTCACGGCTGACATTTGTGCGAGAAAACCTAAATTTATTTCGAATCGTTTCGAAGATTAAGGATTTAAAACTGTTTTGAAGATTGAGGATTTCGAATTGGTTCAAGAATAAGAATTGGGAACTGTTGTGAAGCTTGGCGATATCGAAACTCTTTTGAAGATTATGAATTCCAGTTATATCCAAAGGTTGGTAAAATGGCATTTTTAGGAAGAGCTTTGAAGGTAGATTTGAAGTGTTTGGCGAAAGAATTAGGAGAAACTGTAACGGAAGAAATGAAAATTTCTGCTTTAAAAAATATGATATTAGCAAGTGAAGAGTATGAAGAGGCGTTCGCGAAAGAATTGCTGCACAGAATAGTAAGTGAAAGAGAAGCAATAAAGTGCCAAGAAAGAGAAAATGAAATAAAACGTCAAGAAAGTGAAGATGAAATAAAGCGCCAAGAAAGAGAAGATGAAATAAGGCGTCAAGAAAGAGAAGATGAAATTAAGCGTCAAGAAAGAGAATATGTATTAGAAAAGTTGAGGATAGAAGCTTCGATAAGGAATAATGGTTTTAGGAGAGAGAGAGAGAGAGATGGACTCTCAGAATGAAGGAATACAAGAACACGTACCAGTTGGATTGCAAAAATTAATGCGTACTTTTGACCCTAAAGAAGGTGATATAAGTTTTTACCTAATACTGTTTGAAAGACAAGCACGAAGAGTACATATTAAAGAAGAAGACTGGGTTACGAATCTTGTTGGACTATTGCCGCTAGAAATGGCGAATTTGATTGCCAGGGAACCTGAGGAAAAGGCAAATGACTATGAGCATATAAAAAGTATGTTATTAAAAAGATTTAAATTGAGCCCAGAAGCATTTAAAATAAAATTTAAGAGGCATTGTAAATCGACCGAGTACCCTTGGCGAGATTTTGGATTTGAGTTGGCGAACTATTTTAATGAGTGGATTTTGGGGCTAAATATCTACGATTTTGACAGTCTGAAACAACTTGTCATTGTAGAACAGATGAAGAAACAAGTATCCAGGGATATACAACAACATTTTATTGATGATTGGGGTAGAATTGTTACAGTTGACGATCTTGCTAAGAAGTTAGATGATTATGAAAACGCAAGGCAATATAATCAGGCCACTAAAGCTACTTCGTCTCAACCGTATAGAAACTCCTATCGGGAAAAGCCTGGCACGTTCAATAGAAGATGTCATACATTGAGTGAAGGATATAGACAAGAATCTAACAACCGCAGTGGATACGATAAGCGAAATTCTTTCCAAAAACCAGTTACATGTTTTAATTGTGGACGAGTTGGACATTTTGCGAGATTTTGCAGGGATAAGAAAGATGGGAGAGAAAAGACCGAGGGTAAAGTTGCTGAGGTAAAGGTATCTGAAGTGCAAGTGGCAGAAGTCAAAGTAGTTGAGGATGAAAGCAAAGTAGTCACAGCGAGATACAATGGCGAAGTTTTAATGGAAAATAAGAAATGCAGTGCAGTTCAATTAAAAATGTCTGATCTTAAAATAGTAAAAATTTCTTATGGTGGAGTAGAATATGAAGCTGTAGTAGATTCAGGTGCACAAATTAGCGTGTTTAAAAGCAGTGTAGTAGGGAAGGAAGTCGATTACAAAGGATATATAATGTTGCAACCTGCATTTGGTGATTGTTTAAAGGCTTAACTAAAAGAAGTGGATATTGGTTTGGTAACGAATTACGCTGGTAATTAAAACGGTGGGGGCAACTGTGGACAGACTGAATGCTGATATATTATTAGACACTGAAACTTAGGAAGCATTATTAGAACAAGAGAGAATATACAATCCCAGATTTACAGCCGCTGTAAACTTAAGATCAGATTCCCCCCAAAAATTGTTAGATGAAAGTGTAAATACTGAGGAGGAAGAACAGGAGCCAACAATAACAGAATATGATGAGGAGAATGAAAATAACACCGAAAAATTCAAAAAACAGCAAACGAGTTGCGATACTCTTCAAGAAACATGGAATTTTGCTAAGCGAAAAAAAGGAGGATATGTGATAGAAAACGATATCCTGGTACCACGAAGAGCTGTTGTGCGGAAATAGGATAAAACAGTTAGTGATTCCCGAAATTAGGAAGAGGAAGATACTAGAAATTGCACATGAATCAGTGTTCGGAGCACATCTAGGAGCTCATAAAACAATTCAGAGAATCAAGTTTTCATTTTATTGGCCAGGAATGGTGAAGGAGATTAAAGCATATTGTAGTTCTTGTCATGGTTGTCAGTGCAGAAAAGTAATTCGTTCGGTTGACAAAATTCCAATAACACCTGTGTCTCCTCCTGAATTGCCATTCCAAGTAGTAAACCTTGATCTAATTGGTCCTGTAGATCCAGTATCATCACAGGGACATAGATATATACTTTGTTTGATAGATCAGCATTCTAGATGGCCGGAAGCAGTCCCGCTCAAGTCACTAACGGCTAAGAGTACATGTGAAGCACTGCTCGAAATATTCAGTAGAACAGGCATTCCAGAAATGATCGTAATGGACAATGCGACAAATTTTACAGCAAGTTTAACGCAAGAGTTTTTGAAGATTTTAGGAGCTTGCCCACGTTTTTCGACACCATACCATCCAGAAGGAAACGGGTTAGTTGAGAGATGGAACCAGACTCTCAAGAACATGTTGCATCACATTATTAGAGAGGAAGGAAGAAGTTGGCATAGGCATATACCGTTTTTACTATGGGCTTATCGGGAAGTTCCAAATGCAACTACTGGTGTACCACCTTTTCTGCTAATGTATGGAAGGGAGCCGAAAGAGAGGTCCGTTGTCTATATTGAAGTCAATTTGGACTGGAAACACGTTATTACCTCTGAATATGAAGGGATCAGTAGACAGTTATTTGAAAAAATTAAAAGAAAAGTTAGAAGTATCAATCCGCGAGGCAAAGTTAACAAGTGGTGTGCAACAAGGTAACTACGCTAAATATTATAACAGGCAAAAAAAACATCGAGAATTTGCACCAGGGGATCAAGTGCTTGTTTTGATACCTGATTCAACGAATAAACTATATTCTAGATGGACAGGTCCAGTTAAAGTTGTTAAAAGAGTAAAAGCAAATTCATATTATTTGCCTGAAGGTAACTTAAGATTACTGCATGTTAACAAGATTAGAGAATACAAAGCGAGAGTTCAAACGGTTGGAGTTGTTTATGATATCGATGATGAATTTGGTGAGATATATGAAACGCCAACAGTTCCTGCAGCTGAGAAGAATGATGAAGCATTGGACAGAGTGAGGTTGGATTACTTATCTAAGAAGCAACAAAATCAACTAAAAGATCTTTTACATCGACACAGAAGGTTGTTTTCTGGAAAACTAAAAAGAGCTAAAGTTGGTGAACACGTGATAAAACTGAAGGCTGGGGAGGAGACGATGAAACCCAAAACTTATAAGATACCGGAAAACCTAAAGAGGAAAGTAGACGCACAGATAGACGAATTGTTAGAGTTAGGTCTGATTGAACCTGTTGTAAGTGAAATAGCACACCCAGTAGTATGTGTTCATAAAAAAGATGGAACACTTAGGTTATGCATAGATTTCAGAAGTTTGAATGCTCTTACCGTACCGGACGCATATCCAATGCAGAATATGATGGAGTTGAATTTCTTAGTAGGGAAGAAAAAATTTATTACTGTTCTAGATATGTTGAAAGGATATTGGTCTATACCAATGGAAGACAGCAGCAAACATCTAACAGCGTTCCGTTCTCATCGAGGACAGTACCAGTGGAATGTATTACCATTTGGGTTAAGAAACGCTGCTGCAACCTACCAAAGAGCCATGTCTAAAGTGGTCCAAACTATATCTGGCTTTGCATGCGCGTATGTCGACGATTTAGCCGTATTCTCTGATACATGGGAAGAACATTTAGATCATCTGGAAGAAGTTTTCAAAAGATTGGAGCATTTTAACTTCTCAGTGAATTTAGGAAAGTGTGAGTTTGCAAGACAACAAGTTAAATACTTAGGACATGTCATTGGTTCAGGTAGACATTCACCTGACAAAGAAAGAATAAAAGCGATTCAGAACTTAGAGGCACCAACGACCAAGAAGCAACTGAGAAGTGCATTAGGATTATGCAATTTTTATAGACAGTATATTCCAAACTTTGCAAAAATTGCTCTACCATTGACGGAGCTCACGAAAAAGAAAATCCCTAATGAGATTCCATGGAGCAAGGAGGCTGAAAATGCTTTCAAGGAGTTGAAGACAGCACTATGTGGAATTACAGAATTGCAAGTCCCAGACATAGAGAAACCGTACTACTTGCATACGGATGCATCTCAGACGGCGGTCGGATGTTGTCTAGGTCAGTCGGATGGAGAAGACAACATTCATCCCATAGCTTTCGGGAGCCAGAAACTGAATCCAAGCCAACAAAAGTGGTCAACAATTGAGAGGGAAGCATATGCTATTATTTGGGCTCTGAAAAGATTTGAAACTTTACTGTGCGGAGCAAAAATTTTCTTACTAACCGATCATAATCCCCTAGTGTTTCTTACTAGTGCTGCATCCCAATGTCCGAGATTACAGCGGTGGGCTTTGGCAATTCAACGCCATGACATTGAAGCAAGTCGCATAAAAGGATCAAAACTAGTTAATGCAGATGCGCTATCCAGACTGTAAGTGTAAACCGTAGTTATATAAGAACTTTTAGAAGAATTTAAGAATAATTGAACTTTAAACTTTATTTTTAGATGATTAAGTTAAGTAGTATATTTGTGTAAAATTTAATGTGTTGGTTTTTTATGTAGTGTACAATCTTAAGATAGTGCTTAAGCAGTGTTTTTTTTTTTTTTGTGGGTGTAACGTGTGACCCTTAGGTTTTTTTAGCCATATTTAATCTTCGGATCTAATATGACTCTCGGGGGAAGGTGTCAGGGTCACGCGGTAAATTTATTATATTACTCATTGGTGACGTCATGATGTAATGGTTTAAACGAGCTGCTTGTGTATCTTGTCTTTGGCAAGGAGCCAAAAGAATGTAGTAGATAGATTTCTCTGGAATAAAATGGTGAATTGATGTTGCTCTGATGAGTTTAGTTTTTCTTTAGTATGAATTGGGTTCGTGGCTGACAGAGGGAAACGAAATAACGTTTTAACGAATTGCGCACGCGTGATATTGAAAATTCTATGGTAATATTAATTGAAAGTTTCACAAAAAGTTTTGATTACTTTAGTAGTTTTGATTTATTACTTTGAATTTTTTTAAACCTAATTATACAATATTCATATTTTGCACAAAAGTTTTCACTTTTACTGAACCTAGATATTTTACATGGAGATATTACTTTGAAGATATACTAGATATTACTATGGAGGAAACCATAAAATGTCATATGTCATGTTCACATTTTGAAAAACTCTCCCTGTAATCCAGAGGGGGTACACAGGCAGATGAAATCAGTCTCTATTAAATTATCAAGCTTAAGGGGAAAAGTTGAAAAATTCAGTCTGAAAACGAATATGAGAGTGCATCTTCATAATGTCGTCGATTCGCAATTGAAAATCGGTTATGGATGTTTGAAGGCAAATGCTGAAGGTTATATTTTACTTTCAGGGAATTTTGTAATGTAGAAGAAAATAATGTAAATCTTATTGCTCAAATTTACCCGGACTTGCAACAAAATTTAAATTGGGATCAGTGGTTGCGCGCAAGATCAATATTGACGCCTAACAATGGCATTGTCCATAAAATCAACATTGAAAATTTAAACGACGTGTTGGGGAGGGGGGGATGAATTGAAGAAATATTTATCAATGAATAAAATCATGGATAAAGAACAAAGTATTTCATATCCCACAGAGTTCTTAAATTCACTTGAACTTTCGGGTGTAACTTCACATAAACTTCAATTAAAACTAAATGTACCACTTATGCAAAATCTCGATGCTCCTCGACTATGTAAAGGAACGAGGCTTTTGATCACAAAACTGATGAAGAATATACTTGATACCAATATTTGAGCATATTTCATGAAAAGGGATAGTGTTATCTTACCTCGAATTCCAAGTACCCCCACTGACCTACCGTTTCAATTCAAACAAGTTCAATTTCCAGTTTTACTGTTGCTATTAACAAAGCTAACATTTCAGGTAGCAGGGGTTCATTCGGAAAAGCAATGTTTTTCCCATGGCCAACTATATGTAGCTTGATCGGTGTATCCAATGCCCAAATCTTCACATATTTGCAACTGACAGAAGAATATATAATATGGTATACAGAAGCATCTCTCTCTCTCTTAGAATAATATTCTATTTTGAGTTCTTTTAAAGAGGAAATATTTCATTAAA
This sequence comes from Trichonephila clavata, assembly GCA_019973975.1. Lineage (NCBI taxonomy): Eukaryota > Metazoa > Arthropoda > Arachnida > Araneae > Nephilidae > Trichonephila > Trichonephila clavata. The sequence continues at coordinate 16,020 of BMAO01036559.1, read as the reverse complement.
CGTAGATACTTTCGATTTTTAAAAGTATTAATAGTTTAAGTTATTGTATATTTGTTGTTAATTATTATAATAAATTATGTTTTCAGTTTTTTTTTAAAACTAAGCTCAATTTTAAAATTTTATTGGTTCCAGTCAAGCAATGAAAAAAATTACCATATTATGTTATTTACTTTCTAATGATAATGATTACGACTTTGATAGTTATTTAAAGACATCAACGCGAGCGGAGCCACAGGTAAAAGCCAGTTTGAATATAAAGAGCTTTGGATAACATGATAACCAGCTTAGTCATGGGGGGATAAAAAAACGCCTTAGAAGACTGTTTTCTACCATTGTGGGATCAAAGCAAGATATTTAATTTTGTACCGTTAGGCTGCCACAGGAACTCGAATGGACTAAATTCGCAGACAAGCGGCGCTAAGTCAGAATCACGTGACAAGAATACAAACATTTCCTGGAACTTCTCTTTACTGTATGAAATTCCTATGATTGAGCTATTTACATCTTTTGCAAGAAGTATTTTATGAATTTATATAGAGTGATATACTATCTACCAATAAGTAATTGGATACCTTTGAGAAGTTTTTCAAATTCAATGGTCTCAATTCTATACTGTAAGCCATTCTCTTAATTTTATATTATCTCTCTTACTATATTATTTCTTTATTATTATTATATTTTTGCATTATTCTAGTTTAATAATTCGGTAGGAAGCGATTTTTGGAGTATAATTTTTTGTTTTAGTTAAGTCTCAAACGTTTATTACGTTACGTTTATTAAATGTCAAACTCAAACTTTGAGAAATATCGCCAAGATGGCTAAAAAATTCTCGATTCCTACTATACCAGAAATTTTAATGCAAATTTTCTCCTACTTTTTAAAGAGAGAAATGACATAAAGTTTTAGCAAATTGCGTGATATGAAAGCTCTATGGTAATATTAAATTACAATTTCATAAAACGTTTTGATATATCGAATATTTAATATTTTGAATTTCTTTTTATTAAAAAAAATCCATTACAAAGCCATGTTTTGCACGAAATTTTTCACTTATACTGAACTAGATATTTTATATGGAAGTATTATTCTGAAGATGTACTAGATATTACTATGGAGGAAGTCATACAATGACAATTGCCAAATAAAATTAAGGAACTTTACGCAATATTTATTTCATCTTGCGATCTTTCTAATCCTCAAATCCTTTGAAACAAGTATAAAGAGTAAATCGCGGAAGATATTTTGCAACGAATGTAGCAAGTACAAGCAGATATGCCTTTCAGTGAACACATCTACAACGAAACTCTAATAATAATTTAAAATAAGGTTCTCACAGTGGTTGGTAAGAACCTACAAATCGACGGTAAGGACTCCGATAACGAAATTGCTCAAGAATTAGACTACGAATTTATAGCACTGCAACATCAGTAACAGAATTAATCTCTCAATTAACTCCAGAACAAAAGCACGTTTACAATCAAGTGTTACGTAAAACAGAAACAGGCAGTGGTGCACTCTTTTTTCGCGATGCCCCTGGAGGAACCGGAAAAACGTTTTTGCTAAACTTATTATTAATGTCCGTCAGAAAGAAAAAAAACTAGAATATAGCAGTTGGTGACTTCTTCCGGTATAGTCGCAACACTACTGACAGGTGGTGGTACTGCTCATTCCGTTTTAGAATTACATTTTGAATATTGCACATGAAGATTCACCCACCTGCAATGTCAGCAAAAAGAGCTCTAGAGGCAGGATGTTTCGACAATGTAAGCTTTTAGTGTGGGATGAAAGTACGATGTCTCACAAGAATGCTATAAAAGCATTAATTCGGACTCTTCTGAATTTACGAGATATATTATATCTGTAATATTTTGTAAATCCTGAAGATTATGGGAGGAATGGTAGTTTTATTGGCTGGTGATTTCTGAGAAACTCTCCCTGTAATCCAGAGGGAAACTCCAGCAGATGAAATCAGAGCCTGTATTAAATTATCAAGCTTATGAGCGAAAGTTGAAAAATTCAGTCTGAAAACGAATATCAGAGTGTATCTTCATAATGTCGTAGATTCGGAACATTATGCAGAGACACAATTTAAAATTGGTGATGAATGTTTGGACGCAGATGTGCTGGAGAATATATTTTACTTTCCACAGAATTTTGTAATTAAGTAGAAAATGATGTAGAACTTATTGCTCAAATTTACCCTGGCTTGCAACAAAATTTAAATTGTGATCAGTGGTTGTGCGCAAGATCAATATTGGCGCCTAACAATGACATTGTGTATAAAATCAACACTGAAAATTTTAACGACGTGCGGGGGAGGGGGATGAATAAATATTTATCAATGAATACAATCATGGATAAAGAACAAAGTACTTCATATCCCACGGAGTTCTTAAATTCGCTTGAACTTTCGCTTGTACCCTCACATAAACTTCAATTAAACCTAAATGTACCAGTTACGCTTATGCAAAAATCTCGATGCTCTTCGAATATGTAATTAAACGACGCTTTGGATCACAAAATTGATGCAGAATATGTTTGGTAACAATATTTTAATAGGTGTCATGAAAAGGCAAAGTGTTATCATATCTCGAATTCCAATTCTCCCCACTGACCTACAGTTTCAATTCAAACGAGTTCAATTTCCAATCAAATTCAGTTTTATTGTAGCTACTAACAAATCGCAAAGGCAAGCGTTGCAGGTAGCAGGGGTGCATTTGGAAAAGCAGTGCTTTTCCCATGGCCAACTACTATATATAGCCTGTTCGCGTGTGTCCAATGCCCGAAATTCTTCACATATTTGCAATTGGCGGAAGAACATATAATACAGTATACAGTAGCATCTTAGAATAATATTCTATTTTAAGGTCTTTTAAAGAGGAATTATATATTAAACCTAGATACTTTCAACTTTTTAAAATATTAATAGTTTAAGTTGTTGTGAGTTTTTGTTATTAATTATTAAAATAAAGTATATTTTCAGTTTTTTAAGCTAAGCTCAATTTTAGAATATTTAAATTTTAGTGTTCCCAGTCAAGCAATAAAAATTTATCATATTTTATTTACATTCTTATAATTATGATTTTGACAGATTATTTAAAGACAGCAACGTGAGCGAAGTGGAGGGTAAAAGCTAATATCTTTATGTATAAAAATTACGTGTCACAGTGTTTGTCCGCGATGGACTCCGAAACTACTCAACTACAAACTACTCAATAATATAATTTTGCATACTCTGTGTCATTTCGTCCAACTTAAAACATAGGATAGATTTATTTCAATTCATCACGTCATAATTTTTTTTTTCCAGAAATGGGAAGAATCCGGAAAACGGGAAAATTCGCAAAATGTCGCAATGCTCATGTGTCTGTGGAAGCAGATATTGCAAGCCAAGATGAATGAAAAGTAAGTGTCTAGCGTATTTCGGGGTGTGGAATCCGATTTTCGAATTAGTTTCTAAAAATAACCTTAACTTTCCTGGATAATGCCGGGCGACGGTATTTTAGGCACACCGTGGCAGGGGCTTACCTTAAAAGAATTGGATCCTAAAAACTTGGTCTCTGGCGTATTTCAAAACGGATAAACAGAATCTTATATCCAATCTGAGAAATAACTGTAACTTTGCCGGATAATGCAGGACGACCGTCTATAACACAAACCGTGGTAAGAGCTTACCCTTAGAGTCTTGGTGCGGGAAAAGTGCGTTTCTGGTATAATTAGAGATGGTGAACGAGAATCTGAATTCAAATTTTAGAAATTCCTGTAACTTTACCAGATAATTCTGGACGACCCTAATGCCTCTTCCAGGGACTAGGGGTGGGAAACGATAACCTGAAATCAAATTTCAGAAATTCCTCTAACCTTAGGTATTGGAGAAATTAGGTAAAAAGGCACATCATTCCAGTCCCACGTCCGAATTTTCACTCATTACTTCATCAGAACGAACGTATTTTACGCAAACCGTGGCATGGACTTGCTTTAAAATTCTTGAGGTGGGAGAAATGCTTCCCTGGTGTTTTTCTGGTTGAGGAACAAGAATCTGAAATTGGAAACTTTGCCGGATAATGCCGGATGACGGTAATGCCCCCCTTCAAGGACTGAACTTACAGGAATAGGGGCGTCGAAAGTGGGCATCGAGTGCTTTTTCGGGTGAGGAACGAGAATCTGGATTCGGATTTCAAAAACTTCCGTAACTTTGCTGTATATTGCTGGAAATAGGTTGAATGGCTTTGCAATCAAGGCCTGCTTCCGGATTTTCATTCCCTATAGCAACTAAACTTGCAGGTGCAGCCTTTCGAAAATACGATTGCAATAGAAAATTGCATAGGCAGTTGAATCTTCGGGTATTGTTGTCACTTTGTTAGATGGTAGAAAAACTGCATATTCCGCATCAAGCTGCCATTGGACATTCATAAGATACAAGATGCAATGTGTACCATTTAAAAAAAGAGCGGATTGGCTACAGTATTGCAAATGAATTCAATCATGATCAGGGATAAGTGTACCATAAACATTTACTCAAAGCATTACATAGAACTTTGCAAGATTTAAACGGCAACGAGAAAATATTCGATGTTGTTTTCCTACTCTGGTGATTTCCGACAGACATTAACAGTCATTCCTTGGTCTACTTTTCTCACGAGGTTAACGCATGTTTAAAACAATTGATTTTATGGCAAAATGTGGAGACACTTCGAATGACCATAAACACGTAACTACATTTGCAAGATGATCAATCGGAGCAAATATTTTCTAACCAACTGCTGAATATTGGAAACGATGAAGTAGAACGTCATCCCAATGCATAATACATGAAATAGCTAGAGAAATTCCGTAATGTTCTTCAGACAAAAAGGAACGGATTGAGAGAGTCTTTCTGGATATACTGTATAATTATCTAGATAATTATTGCCTCTGTAATCCTGTTACTTAATCAGAAAAAATGTTGATATTGTGATGATATAAACTTTCAGATACATAGTTGTTGCCAGGTGATCCAATGCCTTTAAAATCAATCGACACTATTATTGAGGAAAACGAAACCGTAAATTTTCTATCTGAGTTTTTGAATTCTGTAGATATATCAGGAATGCCACCACACAATCTTTGGTTGTAGATTAGTTCATTGGTTATTCTGCTGCGTAACTTAAATCCACATAGATTACACTACAGTGCACGTTTGATCATCAAAAGAATTACCGAAAACTTCTTGAAGCAAACATTTTGACTGTAAAGTTTAAACGAGAATTCGGTTCTGTTGCTACGGAATATATTGCCACGTTTTCCCCTGAAACCGTCAGAATCTTCTGTCCTCCTGAACTCCCCGTCTCTCGTCTGTTTGGCTTTCACGATGACCATAAATGAATCTGAAATCCAAACAGTATTCATTTGATGCTTGGACTTAGAAAATTCATACTTCTCGAATGGGCAACCCGATGTTACATGCTCACGTGTGTGGAAACCGTTCAATCTATTTGAGTTAACAAAAGACGGGTTACCGAAAAATATTGTGCACCGATTAGCGATTAGTTATATAAAATTATTTATTGTTATATTTTAAAATGATAAAAAAAAAATTAAAATTTGCAAAAAAATCATTCAACGTTATTGACACATTTATAAAATTAAATCTTCATACGTGGTTACTTAACAGCTTCGTCAGTAATTCATGCATTATACTGTACTCAAATAGGAGATAAATAAAATGCAAAATTAAAATAATTATGTCGTCAACCCTCCAAAATTGTAAACGAAGATTAATTTGACTGCATTGAATAGCTTAGAATAATATTGAATTTATGTATTAAAATAAAGCCACAGCAACGCGTGACCGGGTCAGCTAGTATACATATTTATCTTGCTCACATTTTCAATCGTTAATAAAATATTTTCTATTCATCCATTCAAAGTAGGAATTGGCTTAATTTTTTTTATATTACTTGTTAGTATTACAGATTATCTGCATAGAATCAAATTGGTCTATTTTTGCAACCGTTATTCCGCAGCTATCATTGCATTTATTATTCATTCAATAAATCAAGGCTATCAACATGGTCTTATAAGTGGGAATGTGACCAAATCACGAATACATTTTTTAAAGCATATCATTAGTAACAATCTATTGCTCTGACAGTTATAGAAAAATACCCTTTAAATCGATCCATGCATGACATTAATGTATAAATTTGTAGTTCTTTTAAATTTATGGTTTTATTTGAAAATTTTTGTAGTGTATAAAATTGAAGTGTATTGTACATAAATAATGACTCATTTCATTTAACAAGGATGTCTATGATTCAGAATCGCTTTGAGGACAACCAGGAAAATGTACTTTAATTTTAAGTCAATGTCTGATAACTAGGTGTATAATTTTTTTTCTGTATAATGCCACACGTCGACTTTCAGAGGCGTAACGGAGAATGTTAGCCCCCCCCCCCTGCAAAGTCAGGTTTGTGGCCTCAAGCTGGATCTGACAAAGGGTATGTAAGTGGAGTTAGTCTGGTATTGCCTCTCTCCCCCTAGAATCCTAGCCCACCAGCGATGTGAGGTGTACGTAATGCCACTGTTAACTTTCATTTTGAAACGTATTAAATTATCTCAGCAGCCCACAGGGACGTCTTAAGAATTCTTGACGCCCTGGGCCCAGAGATATCTTACGACTTTTTGAGACCCTGGTCCCGTATGCAAAATACCCTAACTGTAACTCATAAAAATATGCACTACATAACATACATCGTAAAATACTTGTACAAACGGCTAACTGAAACAAATGAATGATCATGACTCACAATCTCCCAAACCTAGGTCCAAATCATCTCTACCAACTGCCCCATTTTGATTAAATGAGTAATGATGGTTTATGGTGGTAGGCCTACGTGTAGGCATGGACAACGGTCATTACCTAATAATGCAGTCTAGCCACTATTGCCAATTTACTTGTAGTTTGAAATTCCCAGTCTTCAGTAGAATATGCCAAAAATATCATTCGACCATTACAATTATTCGAATCATGATCTTATTGAGATTGAGTCGGGAATTAAGCGAAGCCCTCACCGAGGCCGAGGCCCTGGGCCCAGTTGACGCATGCCTGAGGACAGAAGTGGCCAACCCAAATGACCTTGCAGGCCACTTTGGAAAAGCATTATAATTCCGGGGCCACATGTATAATAAAAATATCTTTATATCAGCTGAGGACCCATAATAAACATTTACTGGAGTGAAAACTTAAAACAAAATGAATTATTATTATTGTTTCCATTATTTTTCATGTATACAAAACATAGCTACCATAATAATAATAGTACTATTATCAAATAGAGAGATATTTGCTTCTCAACTCTATTACTTATTTTTGGCTAGTCGATATCAATGCGTGTTTGCACATCGTAATTGATGTTGCAGGTTTTCATCCATTAAATCTGAGCGCGATTTATGTTTGATAAATTTCATTTTCGAACGAAACGTTTCGCAGGTGAAAGTTAAAGAAGCACTCACAACTTTTGTGCCATTAGATCTTTCAAATTGAAAATTTTTTGAAAGGCTGAAATGCAATACTCACTTCTAAGTATGTATACAAATAGAAGCAACGCGATGGAATAGAAGCAGTTATGGGGTTTATTTGTTGCAAAACACTACATTAAAAACCAAAATATTGCACAAAATAATCGTATTTCATAAAGTTGTAATGAATCTCAAGGTGGGTTGCATGCGGCCCTTGGGCAGCGGTTTGGCCACCCCGGCCTTAAGACGTCCGAGGCAGCCCAATGCTTTTATGTACAACTGATGTTCAACTGTACTTTAGATATTCGAAGAGGCGATAAACCATATTACTCAGTTGAAAAAATAAAGAAAAAAAATTCTTTACATTAAATTGCAACAGAACAATAAATGGAAAGAAGAATATTGATTACCGTCAACAATAGAACAATAAAAAAATACATGTAATTAAAACTGGACTATAAAATTTATTCAGGAATTGCTTATTAAAAACAATTGCATAAAACATTGGTAAAAAGAATCTGTACGTAATTAATTAATCTCTGGCTTGAACTTTAGGAATGGGATTTCAAGCATCAATCTCGGAACGATCTGAAAGAAAAAGAACGAAGTTATGATACAATTTAAAAATTCGCAATTTCATGTGTTTCATTAAGAAAAAACACTTAAAGCTAAATTCATATTGTAGAAGAAATTCACGAGACTCTGCAGAAAAAGTTAAAATATATCCATCAAGGAAAAAATAATGAAGAAATTATTCAGAATTAACGAGAATTTATTCTTTTATTATGTACCATAAAAAGATCTAAATTGGTACTGACTCATAGCGCCCTTGCTGAGGAATAAAATGATTGACAAGTGCAACGTATATGTAATGTGATTGAAATATTGATTGATCATATCTACACATTTTGTATTTAATTAATGGAAATAAGGATAAAAATTTTGAAATAATGATTCCTTTCTTTCGGCTGGCATAAAATTCTATTTATTTATTTCTATGAAAAAGCATGAAAAGAAAGGAACAAATGTATGCAATTTAGAACATTCACGCGTTTATTTTGAAGTCAATAAAACTTAAATAGTATTGGTTTTGAGATTCATTTTAGAACAACGTAGAAAGAAACACTTCCTTTCACAACCATTAATTACGCTGACAATTGTTTTCAATATATGAAATACAAAATAATTATGTTTTAAAAGCGTAGTGTTTTTCAAAATTTGAGATCACAAAAAAAAAAGAAAGAAAAATGTCGGAACAAGTAAGTTGAAAAATATGGATTATAAATCATTTTATTATTAAAATATTACAATATTTCATTATTAAAGAGACTCGAAAGATTTAAAAAGAAAAGAAATACATTTCAATGGAAGAAAAAATAGGAAAAGAAATATTTGTGAATTTAGTACAAAGTACAATTGTTTTAATATATTAGAAGATTCGAACTGTAATGACAAGTGAAATGATGAGCACTACTGGTCATTAAAATGGTAACATGAAGGAAGGATGACAGAAACATCCAATTTGCCAGGAAGAAAGTAGATGTTATAAGCATTTAAGTGTAATCGAACGACACAGGAAAAAGAAAAGGCTTATTAAATTCTGTTTTAAAGGAAAGTTACGGAGCGGGTTTATCATTCGTAATCACATTTAAATGTCGATTGTTCGTGAGAAAATTGTGTTACCTCTCATATATATATATACATACATAAGAAGTGGCTAACAGCATGTATTGGATTCAATAGCTGCAGGATTGTGGCGCACCGAGAGTGCGGTTTCGCAATATTGCTACTACTCGCATTGGTTGGAATCTAACAACTGTCTTGCGAATAAGGAATGGATAGGTTCAAAAGTTAATGCTATGCAGGATCTCAACGGCCTCCCGCTGTAAATACCCGAGCGGATTGTTAAAGATTGTAAAATAATTAATATTAATACTTAAATGTAGCTACTACTTCACCTATAATTTCTAGTTATGTTTACGTTTCACTTCTTTTTTCTGTGAATGGTAACGTTGTATTAATTAGTTGCCGTTAAATTCTCGTGTTTACATTTTTGCACGTTGTTAGCAATGCTAAGATTTAAGCTGATTTCAAAGGAATAAATCGTTGTGTTATGTTTAAACATTAATTTTCTTTCATCTGTATAACTTGTAGTTCATTTGAGTGATTTATATGGCGTTTGTAACATTAGTTTATTTGTTGTTATTTACAGGGATGCACGTGTTGTCGTGTTGATTTTACAAGATTGTACAGCAATAGTACGGACCTTGAATCCGAAAAAAATGAGCTTACTTTTAGAACAACAAGTATCCCCATGGATTGTGTAATCACACCTGGAGCACTATGGATCATCTACATGACCATCATTATTGTGGCTTTCTGGAACAGTGCAGCACAGAGACACGTGGCAATAGTGGTGCCCCCAACGACAAAATTTGATGCAGAAGCAACAATCTTTTCAGACGAGTCCTTGTTGTACGTGCAGAATCCTGATGAACTCATTCGTGTCTGAAAGACTCGAAGAAAACGCATGCGACTTCCGTGCATTCGTCATTCGTGCCGTATCTGTCATTTAAGTCCGGTTCAACTCGGTGTCTAACCGGTTTAGAAATGTTTTTGCAATCAGAGGTAGTAACCGTGCGTGCTAATTTTGGAGCCTGCCTACTTCCAAATTGCCAACGCGTGAGAGCGGCAGCCAAATGGTCAAGGATCATGCCTAGCGTGTCATGAGTTCGAGCCCGGTACCACTTAAGACCTGCCGTGTAGGGGAGCGATGCACGTTAAATCTGTCGAGAGCTTGATCGTCCTCCCGTTGATGTGGTGTGGTAGTTAGGAGAGGGGGTGCCAGCTCAGGTGTCGTCCGCGTCCCTTGACCATGGATCAAAATTACGAGGTCCGTCGCCAAAAGCCCTCGTGTAGCTGAACAGTGCGACGCTAATGTTCATCACTCACTCACTCCAAATTGCCAACAAATTTAATCATGTTTTTTTTCTTACAATGCTGTATTCGTCGTGTAAAATTTGTTATTTTTTTTCTTCCTGGTGTTGCAATTTTAATGGTCAGCAACATATTTTATCCGACAAAAGAAATCAACAAAGCAGTTTCCGACTTTCGTATAATGTTCTATCTGCATTGTATTCAACAATTATATTTTTTAATCCTTAGATATTTTACCAAAACACTGTGTATGCTTTATCTATATATATAAAGGAGAAAAGTGACTGACTGACTGACTAATCACGATATCTCTGGAACTATTCAACCTACAGACTTGAAATTTGGTAGACATGTTCCTTTCATAGAGTAGACCTCAGTTAAGAAAGGATTTTCCGAAATTCGAAACGCAAGGGGCGTTACGAGGGTTAAGGGGCGTTATAAAAATTGTTTCCATGTTTAAACTACTCAATGTGCAATTTTGAAATTAGGTTAGCAGATTCCTTTCATACAGTAGAGATCCACTACAAATGAGTTTGGTGAAAATCGATCCCCAAGTGGCGTTGCAGGGGCTTAGGGGGCGTTATAGATAATTATTTCCATTTTAAAACTATTTGACGTACTGTCCTTAAATTTGATATAAATAGATTCCTTTCGTAGAATAATGATCAGTTACAAAACGGGTTTTGTGAAAACAGACTTCTAAGTGGCGTTGCGGGGGATTAAGGGGCATGATAGATAAATATATCCATTTTTAAACTACTTCACCTACCTGCTTGAAAATTGGTATGTAAGTTTCTTTCATGGAGTAAATATCCGCTACAAAATGGGTTTTGGGAAAATTGACCCCCAAGGGGTGTTGGGGGGGGATTAAGGGGCGTTATAAATTCCGATTTTTAAGTTATTAGACGTACAGTCTTGAAATTTAGTAAGCAGATTAATCTCATAGGGTAGAGATACGCTACAAAATGGGTTTCGTGAAAAATGCCCCCAAGTGGCGTTGCGGGACTTAAGGGGCGTTATAGATAATTATTTCCATTATTAAACTATTAGACGCACATTCTTTATATTTGATAAACAGATTTCTTACATAAAGTAGAGATCAGCTATAAGAAGGTTTTGTGAAAACAGACCTCTAAGTGGCGTTGCGGGGGATTAAGGGGCGTAATAGATAACTATTCCCGTTTTTAAACTACTTCACCTACCTGCTTGAAAATAGGTAGGTGAGTTTCTTTCATGGAGTAAATATCCGCTACAAAATGGGTTTGGGGAAAATTGACCCCCAAGGGGTTTTGCGGGGACGGGGGGTTTAAGGGGCGTTATAAATTCCGATTTTTAAGTTATTAGACGTACAGTCTTGAAACTTGGTAAGCAGATTCCTCTCATAGGGTAGAGATACGCTACAAAATGGGTGTTGTGAAAATAGACCCCTAGGTGGCGTTGCGGGGGTTCAAGGGGGGTTATTAATATTTTTTTTGCATTTTTATTTTATTGGACGCACAGTCTTCAAATTTTGCTAAGCAGATTCCTTTCCAGATTCCATACAGTGCAATTCTCCAACAAAATGAGTTTTGTGAAAACAGACCCTGAAGTGGCGTTGCGGGGGCTCAAGTGGCTTTATAGATAATTATCCCCATTTTTAATATATTAGACGTACAGTATTGAAATTTGATAAGCAGATTCCTTTCGTAAAGCAGAGAACCGCTACAAAATGGGTTTCGCGAATATCAACTACCAAGTTTAATTTCGGGAGATTAAGAGGCGTAATCGATAAATATTTCAATTTTTAAACTATTTGATCATCCTGCTTGAAAATTGGTAGGCATGTTCCTTTCATAAAATAGAGTTCCTATAACAACGAGTAAAACGAAAATTGACCCTTAAGGATGGTTGCGAGGGGTCAAGAGGAGTTACAGAAAAAAATTCCTGTTTTTAATTGTTAGACCCATATATTTGAAATTTGTTAAGCATGTTTCTTTTGTTGAATGGGGATCCGCTAAGAATGCATTTTAAGCAAATCATGTTCTGGGGGGGGGGTGCAGGGGGTTACTGGGACGTATTGACAAAAAAAAATTACTTTTTTCGAGCTACAAGGACTATAATAATGAAATTTGGTTTGCCTTTTTCTTTTGTTGAATTGAAATCTGCTAAGAGCGGTTATTTTGGAAAACGGCTCTGTGATGTCGTGTTGTGTTGGGTATAATGTTGTTGAGGTTTCATCCAACATAGTCTTTTTTGAGGACAGCACTTTATTTACAGTAAACACATAAAAAGAAATATTAAACGCAAATTGTAACTACCCACGCGGGAAATTTCTCTATTCTGGCCACCGCCCTAACGCGCCGGTGCCGAGAAGCTATCTATTTCAAAAAAACAACACATTCTTACGGTAGGGGGACACAGTGCGCCTCCTGGTGAGGGGAGGAAACACTACACCCCCCACACAAGATTGAAGTGTCACACATGATACTCAATCTGATAATAAAATAAATGAGCATGAAATAATACACATTAATATCATACACTCAGATATAAGTAACTAGCATTATCTCACACATAAAGAAAAAAATATAAAAATATAAGTATACATAACTAAATTAAGAATAGCATTTTGATATCCATAATTATACCATAATAATCAAGAAAATTGAAATTTAAGAAATACACAAAATAAACAACAGTTAGTTAGAAAATATTTGAAAAATCAAATTCTAAAAAAACATTAGCATTTTTTTTAAATGTAAATAGATACACAAATAATATAACGAAATATATAAAATGAGATTCAGAAAATATTGTTCACTAAATCTAAAATGTTCCTTTTAAAATTGAAAGGCACACTTGTTACACTAATCGTGAGAGTGCATCAGCATGAGGCATTTTCACACCAGGGCAATGTTTGATTGTCACATTGAACTTCTGTAGAGCAAAAGCCCATCTTTGTAGCCTCGCAGATTGTGGTGCACTCTTTGTCAAGTAAGGTAAAGGGTTATGATCAGTATAAAATTCAATTTCAGTCCCAAATACCCATACTTCGAACTTTTTTAAGCTCCACACAATAGCAAATGCTTCTCGTTCAATAGTTGACCATGACTGTTGTGTCTTGCTCAATTTTTGACTGGCATAAGCAATTGGGTAACACTTATCACCACATTTTTGTGACAGGCAAGCAGCTATGCCAATTTGGGATGCATCTGAATGAATGGTATACGGTTTATCAGGCACTGGAGAGTACAGCGAAGGTGCTTCCGCTAAAGCTTTTTTCAGAAGATGAAATGAGAAGTCATGTTTCTCAGTCCATGGGATGGAATCAGGTACTCTCTTTTTGGTGAGTTCGGTCAATGGATACACAAGTTCAGAATATCTGGGTATATACTCACGATAGTAATTGCACAGTCCAAGCACACTACGAAGTTCCTTCTTCGTTTTAGGCACTGGTAAATTGTTGATAACTGCAGTCCTTTCAGGATCTGGTTCGTGCTTACCAGAACCGATGATATGTCCCAAATATTTAATTTGAGTTTTCCCAAAGGCACACTTTTTAAGGTTCACAGTGAAATTTAACTGTGAAAGTTTCGTTAAAATAGTATCCAAATGAAGAAGATGTTCTTCCCAATTTTTGGAGAAGATTGCGATGTCATCAATGTAGGCACGTGAAAATTCTCTATAACACGATAATGCTTTGTTCATTTCACGCTGAAATGTAGCAGAGGCATTTTTCAAACCAAAACTCATCACCTTGAAGCGGTACTGTTGACGATGAGTCTTGAAAGATGTAAGATTTTTGCTGTCTTCCGCCATGGGTATAGCCCAGTACCCTTTCAAGAGATCTAATGTTGTGATGATATTGGCTCTTCCAATAGAATGTATGAGCTCCACAGCATCTTCCATCGGAAAATCATCAGACAAACTCTCAGAGTTAAGAGCTCTGAAGTCAACGCAGAGTCGCAGGGTACCATCTTTCTTGTTAACGCAAACAATTGGATAGGCTATTTCTGCATCAGATTCTTCAATTAAATCAAGTCGTAAGAGCTCCTCTATCTGCTCATCAACTTTAATCTTCAAGGACTCTGGGATGCGATACAAGAATGGCTTCTTCCGCTCGATGTTAGGCTTTAAGCGAATTCGATGAGCTCCTACTTTGGCTATTTTCACATCACTTGTGAATAGTGTACGGTGTTTTAGAAGAATTGCTAACACTTGTTCTCTCTCAGTCTCCTTCAAATGATTCAGATCGGTTTCATGTAGAACTCTTTCAGATGTGGATCTCAATAAATTAGGAGTGGGATGGATTTCTCCGAATTCGTGGTCATCTTCAAAAATAACTCCAACTGCAAGTGCACGAGGATGATATTTCCTGATCTTATTCACATGAACATGTCTTACAGTTCCGTCGGGGAGTTTAACTTTATATGAATGGGGTGGATGGTGTTGAATTATCTCTCCAGGTCCAGTCCATCTAGCATAGATCTTATTACTAGAATCTGGTATCAGCAAAACAACTTGTTCTCCGATGCTAAAATTCTTTACGGATGACCTCTTGTTGAAGTAATCTCCATAACTTTTTTGTTTCTGAGCAGCAGTTAAAGATGCACTCTCAGCAGCTTTTTCCATCTTGATCTTCATTTCCTGAAGGTAATCAGCAGCTGACTGGGAAATGTTCGTCGGAAGATGTATTTCGCCTGCCCAGGATGATTTAAGAATTGCCAACGGCCCTCGAGCTTCTCTGCCATAAAGTAACCTAAATGGTGATACACCAGTGGTAGTGTTTGATACTTCACGGTATGCAAACAACAGAAAAGGTAATTGTCGATCCCAGTTTCTTGGTTCTTCACGAATAACGTGATCAAGCATGTCCTTCAACACCCTATTCCATCTTTCAACTAGTCCGTTGCTGGCCGGATAGCCAGGACAGGAAAACCTAGGACTAGATCCAATCCTTTTCGTAAATTCTTGGGTTAGAGCCGACTTGAAATTTGTGCCTTGATCACTGGCAATTATACTCGGAATTCCAGTCCTCGAGAATATTTGCAATAAGAGTCACATGCGGTCTTGGCTGTAAGTGATCTAAGTGGGTACTGCCTCAGGCCAACGTGTGTGTTGATCCATCATACAAAGGACATATTTGTGCCCTCTACCCGATGGTGGTTGAATAGGTCCGATCACATCAATGTTTACTATCTCAAAGGGAAGCTCCGGACGGACAATAGGTGTAATGGGAGCTCTATCTCCAATTTTCTCAGATTTCCGAAGCTGGCACCCTTTGCATGTCTGGACAAATTCAGCAATTTCCCTAGACATATTTGGCCAAAAGAAATTATATTTATCCTCTCTTTTGTTTTCTTTACCCCCATATGACCTCCAAAAACTGACTCATGTGCTAGTTTCATCACTTTGTCTATTCTGCAACGCGGTAAAACTAATTGCATTACGGGTTCATTTAGAATTTTATCCCTGTGATAAATTAATTCCTCAACTAATAAAAAATTTCCTTTATTTAATTTTAACTCTGCACGAACCTTTTTAAGAGAATCACAATTATTCTGTTCATCTTTCATTTTACTGTAATCCGAATTAAAATTTAAA
>BMAO01036558.1:0-31878 GCA_019973975.1 Trichonephila clavata | reverse complement strand
CATCGTTTCACGACTTTGGAGACAGTTTCACAATACAGGAACAGCTATCCGGGGGTTCAGTAGTGGTCGTCCACGAGGAACCACACCCGCAGATGACCGGTATATTGCCTTACTGGCCAGAAGAAACAGACGGCAAACAGCGGCAGAAATCGCTAGACACACGACACAGGCGACTGGACAACCGATATCGCGTTTTACCGCAACCAGAAGACTGCACGGTGGTGGTCTATTTGCACGACGCCCTGTACGGTGTGTAACTCTAACGCCTGCCCATCGGAGAAGGCGTTCTCTGTGATGCCGGGAACACCGGAATTGGAGATACAATGAATGGGGACGAGTACTCTTTACAGATGAGAGCAGATTCAGTCTGAGTAGCGATTCTCATCGCATACTCATCTGGAGAGAGCGGGGAATCCGCAATCATCCCTCGAACATCATTGAAAGGGACAGGTATGGAGGTGGCGGTGATCTCGTTTGGGGAGGCATCACGCTTGGTAGTCGTACAGACCTTCACATCTTCGACGCAAGTTCAGTCAACGGGACCCGTTATTGTAACGAGATTCTTCTTCCATATGTGCGTCTTTTTAGAGGCGCTATGGGTCCGCAGTTCCTTTTCATGGACGACAATGCACCATGTCATCGCACAGTAGCTGCCGAACAGCTCTTAGAGAGTGAGGATATTGAACGTATGGATTAGCCGGCACGATCTCCGGATCTCAATCCCATCGAGCATGTATGGGATTTTCTAGGAAGACGCTTGGCAGCTCGTACCTTACCACCAGTAACGATTCTGGTGCTTCGATTGGCGCTGCAAGACGAATGGGCAGCAATGCCTCAACAACTCAATGACACCCTCATTCTCAACATGGGCAGACGCTGGGAACCTGCCTAGCAGTCAGGGAAGATCATAACCCCTACTAAAGCCCGGATATTTCTTGCTGGACACCCATCACAGGGATGTTTCGGCCTTCAGTCGCATTGCGCTCCATGCTACTTTTTCAATAAAGCTTCTTTTTTATCCCTCTGATTTCTCTTTTAGTGAGTGTTGCTTACATTACTCATGTCCTTACGTATTGGGGATCTTACGGTATTAAATGTGTTGATTTGGAATGCTTTTGTACAAAGTTATATTGAACAAACCGTCTCGTCCTTAATTTTTGCACACCAGTGTACATCAAAAGCCCCTTTGTTTCTATGCCTAGGCGTATGGCAGCTGTTATAACCAACAATGGCGGCTACACTAACTACTGATTTTGTCATCCTCCTTCACACATCACAAGCGGCTGTGCTTTTAAAAGCTTGATTTTTGTACAACATTTTATCTGCCAAATAAATTTCGCTGTAATGTTTCTGAACCTTCTTGGTGTTGCATTTTTTGTGGCAAGCAGTATATATAAATATATAATATATATATAAAAAAAAAAAAAAAAAAAAAAAAAAAAAAAATATATATATAAATATAATCAATTATAAGATAAATGTATTTAAGCGCTAATTTTTTTTCCCTCTGCATAACTTTTTTTACTCTTTTAAATGGATCAAACTTCTAAATTACAAACATTTGGAGACTGATAATGCAACAAATTGATTGGATTTTTCTATTAATAACATGAATTATATTCAGAAATTTACTTTTTTTCATTTTGATATTTTTATGTTATTATTAAAAATTCTTATTGTAATATTTTTATGCGTAAGATTTTATAACTCTTTCAACTCTTGCACTTCTTTACATTATTTCTCCCGTTTCCCTTCTGCATTGCAATATATGCCAGCATACAATCAACATTTCTTAGAAATACAAATTTCTGATGAAATTCTAAATCTTTATAAACATTCTTCCTGTACGCACGTAGTAGTAATAGTAAAGTAGTAGAAAAAATTTTTGAACAATTAACAGTATAATAGTAAAAAGAATATTAGAATAATTAATAATAAAATAGAATAGTGTGAATATTTTATAGAAATTAGGATGCGAAGTCGAATATAATGAAAAATCAAATGAATACCCTTTTGATGTTTGTTTATTATTTAGGCAAAAATTTGAATAATGCACAGTAAATAAACCATTGCTCAAGTTGTTTATACATATAATGCCCATAGAGTAATAATATAATTTAAAATATTTTTTATTAAGTTTCGACACGATATGCATGAAGGAGCTAGGATTAAGTCGTGAACAATCAGTATGCATAAATTATTGCTTATTTACATATCTCGCAGGACTTCCTCTCATTTCACATCATGCAAAAGGGTACGAAAGCGAAGTTTTTTTACAAATCAAGTAGTTGCGGAGGTTTTGAAAACATACTTCACCTGCTATTGCTTTTGACACAAAATTTTGCCTTTCCTAGAGTAGAGGCGTGGCCTAATGCGATTAATTGAACTCCATCTCTTTATGAATCTAATCCCGTACTTGAAAAATTTAATCTGTCGTTTTATTCTTCTTACTTCCTCATAAAATTAACAGTTTAGAAAACAAATTTCTGTTAAAATTCCTTCCTTGATGTGTTTTGATGGTGCCATGTGTATCAAATCATGCTATTCAAGAATTAAAGAAAACTTCAGAGTGTTTGTATGTACTGTTTGATCCTAGATTGGAGCAGTCTGATAAGAATAAGATGTAATTGTAGCATTAATCAGATGAAAGATGATCATTTATATCTAATTGTACGCATTGTACGTAGCAAAATCGAGTTCTCGGTAAGGAAAAGCTCCTAACATGTGATTAAATGTGATACGCTGATTTTGTTTTCTGGTATTGAATGCATTCTCAATACACGTGTTAACAATACTTTATTAGAGTTTTCCATACATAGCGGCACTGCAATAATTGTAGATTTTACACCTGCATGGACCAGATCATGTATTGAACACTAGTTTTTGAAATTTCTGAGGCATGTTTTGGGCCAATTTGTCGAGTTTTAACATTGCAATCTAATGGTGAAATTTGTCCAGGTTGTTTTTTGAGCTATTCTTTTTTGGGCAAAATAATAGACTTAAGAAGACAATCCAGAATTTGATTAAATTTTTCGGAGCTTACACTCCCACGCTTGTGCCTCTGCCTTAACATAAAATAATTGAAATTTGAATCTGAATTTATTTTATCTTAGAAAATGCATCGGATAAGCTATTATTTTTAATAATGATACAATGAATGTACTTATTATAAATAGACTTACAAAAGTCAAAGTGTCGTTATAGGTGGTGGGATAGGGAATCAGGCTTCTTCCGAAATGAGAAAGTTAGTGAATTATGATCAGTATATATATATATATATTCTAATCCTAAGGCCAGGAGTTTGCTTTAGTACTACTGTCGCTAAGACTTTATACTATCATAACTCAGGTATTTTACATGAAAAAACCCAGAATTTTTGTTTTGAAAAAAATATTTTTTTCGTATAAAATTATATTACAAATAACTTAATTGAATAGTTACCCTTACTTTTAGCACAAATCGCGTTAATTATCATACAAAAAACAAACTCAAAAATTTTCATAAGAATATGTCAATTACTTAAAGAGATCTGCTACCGTTACTTATTATTTACAAAAAATAACATTCTTCATAAAATGCAAAATAAAGTTTGTTATAGAAAAACAAATCTTTAAGGATTTAGAAAGGTATTCAAACTCACCAGGTTTACACGCGGTGCCTTCCTGAACTTCATACTTCAAACTTTAAGTTTTTAAAAGGTATTTCTTTTCTTTTTTACAAGACAGTGTTCCTTATTTAGTTTAGAATGTTTCGTTGAAACAACAATTCTCGTATTGTCCACGTACCAAAATTAACCCTTCATTTCGGGCCCTAATTCCATACTTAATTTTTGAAGTGAAGTTAATAAATCAGCAAACCCTGAAATAAAAGTATTATTGCAATATAAATCCCTAAGTCGAGAGTTTGCAGTTCAACAAAGGTCTCTGTCGGTATAATACTCCACACGATAATTTTTGAAATTTTCTTTCTCGTTCTGAGTTTTCCCGTGAAGAAATTTTCTAAGAAGATTTTAATCGCAAAGATATATACAAGTCTTTTTAATAGAATTGATATCTGAATTTAGAAGAGCCCCGTTAATATTTTTTAAACGTATCTCCTACAAATTCTGCTCCACTGAAATTTCTTCTTTTTTGGTCTCAGGGATCTTGTTTTTGGCATGATGACATTAATTTAATAAAAAATATAATTAAAAATCTTTATAAAAGTTCTAATAAAAATATCGTTGGAGCTGTAATTTTGAAAGCAAGTGATAAAAAGATAGCAATTCATTTAAATTTAAAACAAACATTGCAATCAGTTAACTGTTGCCTATTTGAAAGTGAAATACATATATTAAAACATTTATTAGGTGGAATGAAGTTTAGTAAATATGAAAATAATTCGATACAAATTTTTAAATGAATAAAAATTGTACTTTGTAGGTGCCCCCCAAATCAAATGAAAACTCACACTTCCGGTTTCAATTTGAACTCACTATCGCAAACAAAACAGCTGTAACTTTTTTTTTAATTGACCCTCTTTTAAAAGTAAGGCACTTTTAGAAAGCTTTTTAAACAGGCTACAAAAGTAAACTAAGGAAACAAATTTTGATTTTTTTTGGAAAATTGTGATTTTAAACCAGTAGGGGAGGACACCTTAAGATCAGTAGCGCACACAAGTGGGTGGAGGGGAAGGGGGTTCCTCGGGTGCTCCCACCATAGACCTTGATTTTTTATGTGATTTTAATTCTATGTATATAGTACATAAAATTTAATAATTATTATAAATAATTAATTATATTAATTAATGGTAATTATTTATTCAATAATTAACTTTTTATTGTTTTCCTTCTAGAAAATGGACAAAATCAAAAGAATGTTGGGCGCGGTATAGGAGCATGATACGAGAATAGTGTCTTTTGATTCTATAAAATATTCTTAAGGCATTCAAACTATGCCCGATATAATGCGCATCTAGTAAGGTTTTTTTTTTAAAAAAAATCTTTCTTTTTTTTAGAACCATATTCTTTACACCTTTTTCGTTTAGATTCTGTGACATCTGAACTTTCCTCTTTTCAATCCAGAGCTTCCTGCTTATGGTTAAAAACATGTTATTTATTAACATGTTCTATGATTCTATATAAATCAATTTTCAAATTCCTTTAGAAAAAAAGATGAACTTTAAAAGTTTTATTTCATGCTGTACGATGGATTGATATTAATGAATATAACCAATGCATTAATTGCAGCTGAACTATCCATGTTATAACTGTGAAAATTAATAAATTAATTGCAAAATATACCAGTATAAATAAACACTAAATTTATTTCCCTGATCTTCTTTTGCATGCATAAATGGCATTTACCTTTTATATTAATTTTTTCATTTTGATGAAAAGCTTATAGAAAAATCATACTTTTAATTTTTTATGCCCATATGACACATATAAGAGTCATTCTTATTTCAAAATATCTCTTTGATTATAAGAAAATATCAATTGATGAAGCAATCTGATTATTCTGTTTCATTCAAATTAATCGTCTTTCGTTTTACCAAATTTATGCAAGAGCTGTTGTAAAAGTTTGCTGATCTTAGCTTTAGTAATATCACATTTACAATTTTTGCTGCATATTATACTGCACTACAAAAATGGCAAAACTCGTCAAATGTATACTACGCTATAGGGGCCCAGACTTCATAGCTTAGGTTCAAGTTTGAAATAAACAACTTTTTTTCTTCACATTACTCAATGAAGATAACATTACTCTGCGGCAGTAATTGGTCACGTATTACACATGGTACTCTTTTAATGTAGCAATTCAATTAGAAAAAGCAACATATGATTACCACTAAATTATGATGGCACTGTTTCTGTGTTTCAGAATAATTATACAATCTATTTACCGTTAAAATGAATCCTAAAAAATTCTAAACTGATTGTGCATGCACATTTTTAACTATAATATTATTATGGGTTAAGATCAGGAATGTAAAAGTCATTTTCCCCCCCATGATGGTTCGAATAATCCAGGACTTCAAAAGGATTACACATTGGAACATGTATATTATTGAGAAATACATAAAATTTGAGAGCTTAAAATTAAAATATGTTAAAGGCTTAGAAATACCATTTTTAAAAATGAGTAGAATTGATCCACACATGTTAGAAAAGTAAATTGCTTTAAAGTATTTATATAGACTAAAATTAATTTAAATAAAATGATGTTTTAGAAACGGATTTTCGTCTGTACTTTAAATGCAAAAGTTTTATAAAATATTTTTAATATTTTATATAAAGATAATATTAATATTTTATATAAAGTCTTTTATAAAGTTTTTAAAACACAGATATTTTATGTAATATAATTTTTTTAAATGTTCTCCTTTTATTTACTTATATATTTCCTTAAGAAGGTAATATTTCTTGTTTAACATTGTAATGAAATCCATTGATTAAGCTTTCTTCAACTAGATTAAACATAATTCTATCTAAAGTTCTAGTTAAGTATATCTAGTTCATTCAAATATTTTTAAAAATTTTCAAAATTTTGAACCCTGCATGTCCGGATATATAGTGTTTTCATTAATTTAAGTTCACACCATTTTTGTTAACTGATGTATATGTTACCGTTAAAGTGTGAAATCCGTTATTTTATAGAATATCTAGGTTTTTCATGAAATAACTAGACAAGTCAGTTTAAGTATATAAATGTACTGAATTCTATGATTTAAGTAGGTATTCTATATAATAACGATTACTTGATAATTAAAGTATAAAATGCTGTGCTCAAAAGTTCTTTGAACCGATTCTAGGTGCTTTTAGTGAATTTTCAACCGAAATTCAAAGAGTCATCACATAAATGCTTGCGATTATAAATAATGAATAGTAAAATAAAAATATTTCACAAAATATTTTAACTAATAATCTCTTACATTTTTGTTTAAAAATTTATATAATGTTTTCATAAAGCAGCAATTTTTCCTCCTAGCATGTATTTCTTTATAATATTTAAATATAACTATTTCTGCAACATATTCTTTTTTTTCACTTTTTGCTTAACTAATGTTAGCAATGTGAGCAACAATAAACTATGTGATCTGGTTTTCATTATTTATCAATTGATCATCCACAATAGGAATAAAATGTAGTTTTCGAAAGATTTTAGTTATTTATGATCAATTAATTCATAAAATATCTTTGAAAGTTTAGTTTTTCATATTAATTACTTTATAGAATAATTAGTTATTTCAATGAATAACAAGGTAAAGTACGAAATTGTCATTTTTTATATACTTTAACTAATTTGTTAAGGTATTTTATGAAGTACTTGGTTATTCTATGGAATAACTGAATTATATACTTTAACGGTGACTAATTATACACTTTAAAGGTGACTATTTATACACTTTAACGGTGACTAATTATACACTTTAATGGTGACTAATTATACACTTTAACGGTATACAAAATTAAATGAAATATCCATTTGAGTTTGATAACTTTTATAAAATTCTTAAACAAGACAAAATTAAAAAGTATAAAATGTATCTAAAATCTATTGATATTCGATATATAGAATTGAGGCCAAGTTCAAAGTAACCACTACTAAAAACTTAGGTTTAGATCAGTTTAGTTCGTATTAGAAATGATAGGGGAAATGAAAAGACGCTATAATAGTTATTATATGTACTTATATATATTTTTTTAATAAATGTAATGTTACATTTATATTAAAACGTGGTATATTTCTGAAGATTCTTAAAAATAAATCAACACTTTTAAGGTGGATTTTTACTTTTAGACTTGTAGACTGTAACAAAAAAAGACAATATTGTTTTCTTTATTTAATCAATATCACAACTTGAGCCATTTTTCTTCCAAATGTTGTGCAAATAAAACCAGCACAAAAACGAAGTAAAACTTTTGAAATTTAATTTTTCGTTTTCTTATTTTCATCTTTTTTTTAATTTATTCAGTTGCATTGTGTTCTTCTTAGACGGAGACCATTCACATTTCAATACCTAGTTAGAAATTGCATGAACTATCCATACTATTAAAAAACACCAAAAATAAAACTTTCATTCCAGTTTCCTCTTCAATGACAACATTGTGTTTAAAGTCTCAAAGAACTAAAATAAAAACAGAAATTTTTAGTGAATGATTTTTTTGCTAAAAACAATTTTAAAAAATAAATGATAACTATGCTTTAGGGAAGACCCTAGAAAACTTTCCATGAGAAAGTTTGATATTATACTTGCTTTTTGTGAAATTTTCTTCCCACAGGAATTCTATCTAGACATTTTCCTCTCCGATTTGAGTGAAATGAATTGTTTTTCTATTAATATATTTCTTTATTTTATTTAAGTCTGCTACTTTAACGAAAATTTACTTGTACGCTATTAAATGACTTTCGTGAAATTTGAAATATTCAGAACATCCTTTCATTCAGTTTACCAAATGTATATGTTTTTAACAAATATAAAATTTATTTCGCATTACTTCTTAAAATATTAACGTTTCAATTTTAAATGAATGTTGTTGCACTTAAACTGGAAATTGGTATAAAATATAATCAAATACTTACTCTTCGAAATCACCTGTTACGTAAAATTTAAAAAAAAATGTGTCAGTTCCTTTTTTAATAAAAAAATATATATCGCGCATTTTCCCAGGTCAGTAGTTGCAAAATTGGCTATAATATTTCACATTACTTTGATCTCAAAGCACGTATTATAATATTTTCTACAAATCCTCAAAACATTATTTTTTCAAAACGATTTGAAAAATCTTCTTGTTAGCAAGGAAAAAGGAACACTTGTTCTTAATAAAGAAGTTAAGCGAAACTTGTTTCTTTGCCTATTGAAGCAAAATTACCTAAATAAATCTAAAATGTTCCAAGTAGAAGAGCCTCAAGGAAAAAATTCCTATTGTGCAATAGATCAACGGTTTTAATATTCTTTTACTTGGGGTGGAAGTGTTTTTTTTTATCCAATGGGCTGCGGTTTGGTATTTTTACCATTGCAGACCCTGTACATCCCCAAGAGGTGGTATCACTCTTTAGTGCGGCGTCGTATAGGCGGATACCAATCGCCGCAGGTAATTTTGACACCCAGTTTCCTCCACAGAGGGGGCACCTGAGCTCTGACGATGCGACCTTGTACCAAGATTTAATTTTGCCGACAGTGCCCAAGCCAAACAGACACTCTTGGGATCTTTTACATGCCATATAATCATACGACATGGCCGCTGTCGATTTTCTGCATCACGAAAATCCACCGACTTGGGCCGGGTCGAACCCGCAACCTTGTGTGTAGAAGGCTAGCGACAAACCAGCCACGTCACCCAGCCGGTTGAATTTGATCCAACAAAAAAAATTGAGATATCTTGTCAGTGAAGCTGTAAAAATAAACCATTAATTTTATCTGGTTTCATACAAAAGTAAATCAGACCAAGTCCATACATATAAAAGGAGGTACATTTGAAAAATGAATTAAATCAGCATAAAAATATGCTTAAAATCTAACGCAAATTGCAGAAAAATTGCACAAGTATCCAGGAAACACACACACACATATATAAAGGTATTTTATTATTTTTAAGCACATTTGTTGTTGGCGATTCTTTAAGTGTGATTTTTGGTTTAACTCTTTATGTACTGCATTATGATTTCCTACAATTGTTTTCATGTAATATATTGTTTTGAATCGTTACATTGAAAATTAATCGATACACATAAATAAAATACTCAACTTTAGAAATTGAATAAGTTAGAGCGAATTAATTAACTTGGTCATTTTAAGTACCAACAGTAACTGATGTTTAAAATATTATCTTATTATCAAATGACTGCATGACTTTTTAACGGAGTTTTTACTCTTAAAAATGCGCAATAAAAAAAGAGAACACTTATATTTTTCAGCACAAAATATTTTTTAAAAAAAAATTACAAAAATTTTTTAATTAAATTACTTTTTATATAAAAAAAAAGCAGGTTTTGTCCATAAACTTAATTTGAGAATATTCAGCGAAACCGATTTTATTTCAATAATACACAGAAATTCGTTATACGTGGTGCATTTTGAGTGAAGTGTCGATTGAATGTTTCTTAAAGCATTGATTGCATCCTGGGTTAGGAAGTACTATATTTCTCAACATGAACTACTGCACGTTAAGTCTTGTTCAGTCTCTTGATCTTCTTCTTAAGAATCTAATGAAAATTACAGCAGATTATTTGCTGATATTTCCTTATCTGAATAATCATCTGTTAGTGCTTCACTACTTTCAAAAGATAGGTTCTGTAACAAATCCAAAGCCTCTTGAAGACTGAGCTTCTTTTCCCCAGACATTTTAAAAAATGAAAAGAAAATTATAGCTCTATTAAAACCTGTTATTATTGTTATATCTCAGTGTTACACACAAATAAATTAAAATGTTAGCTTTTGAATAAATAATGGATATTTCATTTAATTGTGTGGAAAAATAAACTCATATTCAAAGCTCAAAATTTTTTTGAAGATGTTGAAATAAAACGATAAAAAAGCAAAATAAATAAGTAAAAATAAAAATGCCAAAAAAAAAGGCGTAACCATTACATTTTAGTAATGAAGCTAAACACACAAAAAACCAATAATCAACTACACGAACGGAAAAAAATGGAGATCTTGCTCTAACATGCAGCGTATTGTTGGTACTTATAAATACTCTTGTTCTTTTGTAAGATGAGTTCTTCAAAGCTTTCTGGTCAGCAAAAATTTATTTATGAACAAACAAATAAAACGATTACGAAAAGGTCACATAGCATAAACTCCGATCATTGTACACAGCGTATGGATGGAGTGTGGTCCCCTTAGAAGGAATGCGTGGGCGGAAGCGGGAAAATGCGTGGACTTATCAAACAGTTATCCTTCCGCCAGAAAATATTAATTATCAAATACATTTACATCACTGATACATTTATAAATATATATGATGTGAATGTAAATTTCTCAGAATGCATTTTGTTTTGCTTCTTCTCTGTAAATTGATATTTTTTAAATAATCTTTTATTTTTGACTTTTCGATATGTTTGCCCCCCCCCCACGTAGCGTTGTCACGTCTCCCTAGGGGAGGGTGTGACAGCCCTTTGAGAAATCAACAACAGTATGGTATACGTTGGCTTAGGGGCTTCACTATTGACACTAATATAATGTATTGGTAACCTTTACCGTGGTTTTTACTCCTATCTTGCGAAGATGAAACAAAAGGACGCTTTCATACCTGGAGGCGTTCCTTTGGTATGAAATTATTTATTCTTTGAATAGATAAATAGGTAATATAGGAAAAAAATATCAAACTTAAAATTAGTAGGTGTTTATATTAAAAACACAAAGATTAATGATAATATTCCAGCTGAGTCAGGTTTTCTATAATTATCAATGTGTTATTAAGAGGATTGTTGCAAAGAAAAGTTAAATTGAACTAAGTTTAAAAGCTCTTTTTTTGATACGTGGTGCAGTGTCATGAGATATAATTTGGATACCATCGACTGTTTTAAACCATTGCAAAGGATTTTAAGGTTAGACACAAAGAGGGTTTCTTTCTGCTTTATGAGCCAGATTTAAAATACGGAAGTCACTTTTATTTTTAAATGTAACCCAGCCAATGAAATCCGAGATAGTACCGTGAAAAATAATTAGACAAGAATAAAAATTTCTTTTAACATAATTACTTTTTGAAAATTTATCCACAGTGGCAGTAAGCATATTATTATAAATTGAACTGTCTTGTGGCTCAAAGGACACAATACATGAATATAATGAAAGCTATTATTTTCTTACGAAATATCACCTTTGAAGGGTTTTTTTCAACAATTCATTTCAAAAGATTTTTTAAAAAATATTTTTGTGAATGTTCATCAATTGTAGCTTTTATTTTTTACTTATATATTTAATTTATTTGAACACGGAACACAAAATATAGACAAATTCGCTGCTAAAATTTAATTTTTTTCGAATGAGCTTTTCATAAACTGGGGGCTTTAGTATGAATCTAATTGAAATTAAAATTGTTTTCTCTAAACTTATACGATTTTGGATGAATTTTTGAACATATCAAAAATCATTTTTTAAAATTAAAATTGAGAATTAATTTTTAAAGTATTCCTACAATAAAGATTATTGGTTCATTAAATTAGTTCTTTGAGTCATAAAACCATTCTTATATTCATAAAAGAAAGCATATTTAAATAAAGTACGTACTCGTGGCTAAAAAAGTTTTTTTTTTTACAGAAATTTAATATATATAAGTCAAACACATAATCAATAAAAACAAAAGAAAAAAGCATGAAATATTTAAAGTTTATTCAAATAATATCATTTATATCTATTATATTCAGTGCACTATCTCTTATTAATAAACATATTAATATTGAAGTTTTCAACTTTCCTCTGAATTCTTAAAATATCATTGTTAAAATTCTGCTTCTGGGTTATCTTTCCATCGAGATCAAAAGAGAGTCGTAATTCTATAACTCTATGATGGATGATTTTTTTTTATTTAGGATTTTTTCAGGAATTAAGGAGAAATCTATAACAAAAAGAAATATTTTATCAGATGTATTCCATAAAGCATCAGGTTTTCTGACGCCAAGAGGACAATTACTAAAACATTAGTGCGTGGATCTCTCCAACAATATATACAGGGCTAAGAAATAATTCGTTTTAATAATAGGAAAGATTCTGGTAATGATTGCTCTACAGAAAGCCTCTGGGAAGTTTCTGCAATTATTTCTTGCGCTATATACCTTATTTTTTTTATATTTTCCCCCTACGCCATCAATGTTGTAGGAAACGATAATTGTGACATACATAAGAGAAAATCTTATTATCGAACACTTATCGGATATCCTTTTTAGTTAGACATCTTTTTATTATTTTTCCTAAGTTTAATTGCGTTATCTAAATAAAAAAAAATTACGATATATTCATATATGGTCACAAGTTTAATAAAATGTTTGACAACCTTTTTCTTTATCTAATCATAGATTTCTAGGTAAATGCTCTTTAAACTACAGCCATTTTGTGTTATAGTACTTCATAAATACTAAAATAAGAATAAGAATTTTTATTGAGTATATGTGAAAATGCTAAATAATTTCATATCCTACCATTGTAGGGTGAGATTCTTCTAAAAAGGGATTAAAATGTATAAAGTTTATTATAAATATATACGTAATTCTCCATCTCTTTACGCACAGTCTTGAATATACTATTGCCTTTTTGATAGGAATAAATGTATTAAAAATTCAACTAATTAGAATCAATACATGTAATTATAATAAATTGTGTGATTCTGAAGTGTTTGTTAAATATAAAATTAAGTTACGTTAAAACATTTTTCTTTTTTAATTTTAATATAATATAAAATTAAATTTAGTTGTATTTAGATATTTTCCCAGGAATTTAATGAAAATCACTTGATATGTTTTTTTTCCCTTTTAGATATGTTTTTCCATAAAAATACAGCAAGCCAATTTGAAATAATGAAATTTTAATTTGAAATTTACCAAAAAACTAATTGCAATATAATTGTGAAAAAGTATGTCGATGCTAGTTGTTTCAAAAAACTAATTTTGTATCCCTAACAGGGTGCATTTGGATTCTATATTTTAGATTTTGGATGTTCATATTTTTTATACTAGGGGAAAAATAAAGTTCTGAAATTATAGAAAAAATCTATCAAGTTATTATGTTGTATTAGACAAAATCTTAACTCCGTAACACGGGAACTTGATTCAATTTCTGACAGTCCGCCAGCATCACCAGTCCTCATGATGATGGAATTCAAAATTTCGTGGTTTTTCGATTATTTTTGTGGCAGCTACACAATACAAACACGAGGGTTATACCATCTGTTTTAAATTTTCTTGGTAGATATTTAAAAACAGCATAAAATGAGATTTGTTTGTATTTTATATTAGAAATTTTACTAATAAATTGAGCATTTAATTGCCTTTTGTCAATGTCATAGTTGTGATTCATGTACCTACATTGAAATACTTGTAGGTTTAAAGTAGCTTTCCAATAATTAAGAAAATCAATTTTCCTATTAAGTGGAAGAACAGAATTCCTTTAAATTCGAATTTATTATGAAACTGATGACATATAATTGGTTAATACTAATATATAAAAGGTTTATGATATTTGGAAATTATCAAAATTTTAAAATTTATTATAATTTTTAAGTAGGGAGAATATAATTCTTTTACATTCTTTTTTATGACTTACAATAGAATTTCTGCTCCAATAGGATTTGTTAATTTATAACAAACTCACTATATTTGTAACTGGTTGTTTTAATTTTTTCACATACGTACCTACTTTAGAGCAAAAAAAAATACTTCTTTATAATATTATCAACAAGTGTATCTATATATACATGAAGTAAATTTACAATTTATAACAGTTTTTCACTCAAAAAAGTCTTAAGATTTCTTGAGGTCCTAGGCCCCTAAGCAAAAGTAGGCCCTGGACGCCTTCACAAATGTAGGCTGTACCTATGACCCTTAAATGTAGACAGTGCACAACACAGTTGTTAAAAACTCGTATAAACAATTAACCGAGACAAATAAATATGCATGACTCATAGTCGCACAAACCTGTCGCCTTATGACTGAATCAGTAATGATGGTATATGGTGGTAGACCTAAGCCTATACATAAGCAACGGTTATCACATGTAGCCAGGAAACATATCATCCAAAATTTCCAGTTTTTCGAACAGTACAACTGGAAATAATATTTTACAATTGAAATTAATCAAATTCGTAATCTTAAGGGGATAATGGACCTTCACAATATCAAATTTTGATTTTTTATACTAATAATATTCCTTATATTTCATAGAACAGTTCTATCAAAGAATTTTTTCATTCTGATTAATAATTATAGAATTATTTTTTTATTTTACTCAAATAAAAGTTTAAAAAGCATTTTTCTTAATTTGTAAATTTTCCGTTTCCATTGTTACGTAAAATGTTCCTTGCGTTTCAAATTATGTCACATCTCTTTGAAACTTTTCACTACTTATGAAAGATGACATAATTCTCAAATGTGTGCATTATTTTTCTAAAATATATAACGGATCTTATTTTGTGTTGTTTTGAATTCCTTGAATGTGTGATACTTGGCGAAATATTTCATATATTACAGAAATTTATCTTTTTTTCATCAAATTTTATTCTTAATTTAAAATCCACGCATCCATATATTTTGTTGTAGTTTATCCATATATGAAAAAAAATATGTGCATGTCTTAAAAATTAATACGCAAGGATCATTTTTAAAAAAGAGTTTAAAAAATTTAAATTAAAAAAAATGCTTATAATAGTTTTTTTTTAAAAATATTTAAATTGTGATATATAATAATCATTTACTATATCGATTCCATTTTTAGTTAATTAAGTTAAGAATTAAAGAAATTAGTTTTGATGGTCCACCGTCCCTTTAAGGAGGTTGAATTGAGAACGAGATGAGACCTCATTGTTAGCCCTGGACCCGAGTCCAGTTGGCCCATGCTATATTACGTCTCTACCTTCAATATACATATATTTCGTAGAAAAAAATTAATTTCGTTAGCTGTTTTTTCCCTTTACAGTGAGAAAAAATGTGACAGCTTAGAATTTTAATTCTGACTTTTAAATATTAGTCCCTCATGTTGACATTTTACATTTAACTTATGTTGTAAAAAATACATCAAATGTTATATTAGCAAATTTAAAGATTTACAATAATGTGATTACGATGACTTAATAAATAGTAGTAATTCTTATTTTTTAGTTTACTTGTAGGACATCACTAATTAAGTATTACAGGCAAAATAAAATTTTAAGTCTACGCGTGTGTGAAATAGATAAAAACTAAAAAAAAACAAGACTTTACTAACATTCTGCATTGACTTTCTTTTGTCTATCAATCTTACTAAAAATATATCTCATAAGGAAATACATACGACAATCATTTTGATTATTAAAATGGATGTTTCTTTAATTAACGTTTGTATATATATATACATATATATACACTAGCATAATCAGTCATGCAATGCTGTGACTTTCTTGTAATATGTTACTTTAATATTATTCTTAGCTATTCATGCAGTCAAATCAACTAATCTTTGCTTACTATTTCTGAGAGTTGAAATGAAACATGGAACAACATAATACTTTTAATTTTGCATTTTGTTCCACTGCTATTTGAATATAAACTGCTGGCCACCATAAATGCAACACCAAGAAAGACAAGAGATAGCAAAGCAAAATTTATTTTGTAGATAACATGTTGACCAAGTATCAAATGATTAAATTTATAGACTTCTATGAAGTGTGGTTCCTTGCCAAAATCAGTAGCCAGAGTAGCCGCCATTGTTGGAGGTCACCACTGCCACACGCATCGGCATTGATTCAAAGAGACTTTGGGTGTAGTCATGGGGTACAGCAGACCAAGTAGATTCCACGCGTTGCCAAATTTGATCTGGTGTGGCTGCTAGGGGTGTAATCTGGGTCAATCGTTGAGCAACCATGGACCACATGTTTTCTATCGGCGAATGATCCGGAAAGCGATCCGGCCGTGGAAGCAATTCAATCTGGCGATTGACGAAGAACCTTTGGTGCAACGTGTGGTAGCGCATTATCCTGTTGAAATATGGCTGTGGCCAAGCCCTGAATGTAAGAAAGGACAACTGGCTCCAACATCTCGGAGATGTAGCGCTGGTTGTTTAAACTACTGGCAATGCGTAGTATAGGAGTTCGAGAGTGATATCCAATACCGCCCCATATCATAATACCCGGTTCAGGACCAATGTGGTGGCGCATAACGCAGATGTTCAGCATCCTCTCTCCAAGGTGTCTCCAGACTTGAATCCGACCATCATGGTGTTGCAGACAGAGGCGTGTTTCATCAATAAAGACAACTTCATGCCATTCTGAAACCCACATCCTTCTTTCATCGCACCATTGGCGGCTGAGACGTCTGTGGTTCTTCGTCAAGGGTAGACCAAGCAATGGACTTCTTGCGGACAGAGGACTCTGCTGTAAACGGCGTCATATTGTACCCGAAGACACCGAATGATACGTTACAGACTCAATGTGCTGTGCTACTGTTCGTGGTGTGACTGAGCGAACCGTCACTGCCATGTGCACAATTTGCCTGTCCTCAAATGGAGTGGTGCACTGAGGTGGATGCAATTGAGCACGTCGGTCCGTCGTACCCTCCTGCATCCAACGGTCCCATATCTGCATTACAGTTGTTTGGTTTCATCCAACACGACTACCGATTTCCCTGAAAGATAATCCACAATATCGGTAGGTCACTATTTTTTCTCTTTCTAACTCGGATACTTGATCAATAGCTGATCACTGTTTTCTACGAGACATAACTGATCGTTTTTTGAAAAAAACCTCAAGAAAAACACAATTTCCGTGCTTGAAATCGTCGAAATCTCCAAGCCTTAAATAGCACTTTGAAGTGGCGCCACAGGCGTGCGTGATGTGTGTCTGCGCTGAAATTCTAATCATTTGCATATCTCACCACCGCTAATTAATGTTGTAAATTTCATGTTATTTGCGTGCTTACTTCAGGGTGTTGCATTTACGGTGGCCAGCAGTGTAGTATAATTCATGAATTACTGTAAAGTGTGTTATTTAATAACAACACATGAGGATTTAATTTTATATATGAGGTAAATAATGTTGATTTTTACCAATTTGTAGTGTTATATTACAGCAGACCTAGTTTATCCAGCTAAATGACTGGAACTCCTAAAACCCAATTTAAGATTTTCGTTTCCCACCCCGAAATGCTCTCGGGACTGACTCGCAACTCAGCGTGTACGAGATCAGCCACTAGATGGAATGAAAAACGCGGGACTTGAACTTGAAGCCATTTTACCTTTTCCTGGCAATATCCAGCGAAGTTACTGGGAGTTGCGGAAATTAGATTCTTTCTCCTACCCCTAGACGCAACCTGGACCTAATTTCGATGATTTTGTGCCTGCAAGTTGAGCTCCTAGAAGTACAGCATTGTGTTGTCCGTCATTATCGGCAAATTTGCGGGAGTTTATAATATCCGAATTCAGATTCTCACTATCTTCACCAAATTACACTCAAAACGCACTTTTCGCACCGCCCCAAGACGATCTGAGTAAAAGACGGTCGTCCGGAGCTATCCGGTATGGTTAGGGCAATTTCTCGGATTGGATATCGGATTCAGATTACCTGTCTTGAAATACGCAAGTGTCCACGTTTTCTCGCTTTAAGACTTTTAAGGGAACCGGGACGTTACAGATGACGCAAAACAAGCAAAATTTCGATTTTCGAAGGAACATTATTTTGAAAAACAGAAAGACTCCATTAGCAAAAAAAATTATGTCCAACTATCTACATACTTTTCTTAATATACTATAACATAACACTTTTAAATATGTACATTTATTTTAGAAATATAATGATTTGAAAAAGTACATTTCAAAAGGAGCTTTCATATACATGGTGTTGATTAGGTACCTGTAGTTTTTTCTTTCATAATATATAAAACAACAAATCATGCGGTTTTAGTTACAAAATTGTACCTTTATTTTGATGCTCTAGTTTTTTTTAGATTTCATTGCCTAGAATATTTTTTTTAAAATATTTGAAACACGATTTTTTTAAATTTTGATAAAAATGGTAATTTTTTTTTTAGAAAATTGGCAGTAAAAATAAAAATATTAACATTTCAGGAATTAAATTAGTAGCATTAAATACATTATTATTATACAGAAGTTCATTCCACGTTTCACCA
This sequence comes from Trichonephila clavata, assembly GCA_019973975.1. NCBI lineage: Eukaryota > Metazoa > Arthropoda > Arachnida > Araneae > Nephilidae > Trichonephila > Trichonephila clavata. Next base: position 13,084 of record BMAO01036558.1, on the reverse strand, counting down.
AAATATAATAGATAGATTTTCTACGGATGTACCTACAGCCTAGAAAAACACATTTTGAGTAATATGAAAAAAAACTAAATAAAATGGTACAGGTTACTAAAATTTGGTATTTAAAATATTCTAGATTGTATTCATCTTGCATGAACACTTCTAAAGCATCCTTCTTCCTTTTATTTTGTCTTGGCCTCTTTGCTGGCTTTTTGAACTGCCATCTCGGCTTCACAAATTCTAACTTTGTCAATTTTTCGAAAGGCCTCCAGAAGTGTTTATCCCAAGATTTATTTTTAGAGCTCTTAATAATTTTGTTCCTGCACTTGCACCTTTATTAAAGCATATCACTGCGTCCATTACACCAATTTTCAAATTGTCCTTGCTCACAATTATGTTTTTTGGAACTTGATTCCATGTACAGTTTTTGAAACTCTCATTTGGGTTCTGTGTGGGTACGGTCATACAAACATTTTAGTAAAAGTTCTTTTGCCGTTCTCTAAATACGTGGTTAAAAATTATGTACATGTTTGTAATTATGTTATTAATCTTGACAAGAACTGGTTCTGCGAGGGAATGTTTGTAGGTATACTTTTCTCCAGATATACAAAGACATTTGTTGTAACCGCAATAGCTGTTGTTTACATTTTAAAACTGCAATTACTCTGGTATTAAGCTTTAAACCTATAAATGTTATACATTTTTGGATTCAGCATTCAATTTACTTTTTTTAAGATAAAAATCAAAAATCGATTTTTCGAAGGTGAAACATGACTTGGTTACCCTAAGATAAGCCCCTGCCACGGAGTGTCTAAAAAATGGTAGTTCGGCATTATCCGGTAAATTCACGGGAATTTCTAAAATCTGATTTCAGATTCCCGTTCACCATCCTGAAATACACCAGAAATGTACTTTCTGCGCACCAAGACTTAGAGGGTAAACTTATGCCCCGGTGTGTCGTAAATACGGTCATCCAGCATTATCCTACAAAGCTACAGATATTTTTGGAAACCGATTGATAACTCGGATTAGGCCAGGCACTCACTTTTCGTGCACTTTGTCTGCAAAATTCACCTCCGTTGATACTTGTGCCTTGAGATATTTTGCGGATTTTCCAGTTTCCCGGATTCTTCGCATTTCTGGCAATAAAAAACGTTATTAATTGAGATTAAAAACTATCCTATATTCTAAGTTGGACGAAATGACACACAATATGCTAAATTTTATTAATATTGGTTGAGTAGTTTCGTAGTTCTAGTTCGGTGTTACCCATGTTTTTGGGTGATTTGTGGTTACCATGCTGTACTGGTCACCCCTATAAATTATTTATATATATAGTCAAATTCCGTAACTGCATATATATATATATATTAAAAAATCTATCAATTCAAAATTTCTGATTATCTAATATCATACTACTGATAAGAGATATCATTATTTAGGGAGCTCTAAAATATCTTATTACATGTCAAAAAATTCATGGTTAAATACATTCATTAAAATTTTTGTATTTTTCTTTAAGCTTTTAAATAAGAAGATAAAAATACACCTCAGACAATTACGTTTAATATTAATAATTAATGAGCAATTTTAAAGAACTTTACACAAAATTGGGTAATTTTAATAAAAATAAAAGTAATTATTAAAAGTAAGTACATGAGAAAAACAATCGTAAAATTTTCTTTAAGTGAAAAAGTATTGTATTTAGGCGCACTTCAAATAACTTTTTTTAAAAAAAATGTTTTTTTCCCCTCATTTAAGTATAAAACAGCTTTTTAAATTTTTAAATTAACCTTAAAACTCTACCATCATACAGTCAATGTTCGAATTTGGACCAAATATTTTTTAAGAAACTTGGGCAAAGAAGAAATATTTCTGCCCACTAAGCATGTATTTCCTTAAGTAATTTGTCATTTAAATCTACATTCAACGATTATTTCATAAAATGAAATACTTTTTTACAGAAGTATAACGGTTTTTTTCGTTCAAAAAAGCTTTGGTGTAATTGAAGTCATTTGTAAACCACTTAAGATGAATAAATTCTGACGAAGCGCAACCCTCCAAATATACTAAAACTCCCCCTCGTTTTCCAACACTAACACAAAATCGTTGTCATAAAATGTCTACACAGAGAGTCATTAGAAATGCAGTTTAAAGCTATTTGCGTGACTTATTTTTAATTTCTTTTAATTACTGATTAATTTCTTTGAGATAGGGAGACGACTAGGTTTTCTAATCAAGAAGAAAAGTATATTGAATTTAAAAAAATAAAGCATCTAATAAATTCTTGAAGACTAAAAAAAAGGCATTTAAAATTTAATTTTTATAAGTATTCCTGAAGTATAGCAAGGAAATACTTCTAAGGTAATATATGCCTTATTTTAAATGTTTTTGGGGGAAATTAAATTATTATTAGTCTCTGGGGTACAATTTTCCATATACTGAATAGTTAACTCGGAAAAAAGCTGATTTATACTGACAAAAGTTGTAATTTCACTCATTAAATACAATTATTTTCTTATAATAAATAATGATCGCTAAAATAAATTTTTTCCAGTGAAATTTAATACTTTTTTCGTTTATTTAATGTTTCTATACGTTATTTAAGAGTAGTTGCATAAGAAATGAATTTTTTTTTTTAAATTCATGGTTGGAAGCTTACTTTTTTTTTGTTTTTTTGTTTTTTTCATAAAACAATTTTCCGTACTTTTTTTAGACTAATAAAAAAACAGTTTTTATTTCTTCTGCCAATAAAATAGAAATAACTTAATCCATTTCTATTATTTACTAAAACACTAATTCTTGCACTCTCCATAGAAAAAAATGGGTTATAAGTCTCTGAAGAAGTTGGCATTCAGCTTATTGTTCCGTAGTAGGTATTGTTGGTGCATGCGCGCATATGCAAATATTCCTCCTTGCCTCGCTGTACCGGCATATGAGACCTTTCTGTGGCTAAAACTATGCAAGGATTTTGTCTCTGTAATACGCTGATGTGAGCAATAATAAGATTGTAACATTTTGAAAATCACAATCATAAAATAATTAAAATTTGGAGCGCGTGTAAATAGCTTATAGATGCTGTGTGGTTAAGTAAAAAATAAAAAACAAGTGTAGCTGTTCCGTCATTGAAATAAAACAACAAAACCAACTAAAAGAAACATGTATTTTACTCAAGGATTTGAGTCATCGATCTGTCATAGTTTTCGGGTTATGTAAATCTTGAGTCTTCACATTTCGAAGATTCGAGATTGCACTGCAGCTTTATTCACCTTGCGTACGGGAATTGTCTACAATCGTTTTCCTCCAGGTACATTTATACTGATGGCTCAAAGTTTGATATAAATGGTGTTGCAGGAGCCAAACTTTTTTATGACCATTTCACAGATTATCATTTTTTCTGGGAAATAATAAGAGAGTGTTCAAAGAAAAAGTTGAGGCAATCTAAGTTGCTTCATGGTATCCGACAAGGTTCGGGACCAATTTTTTAAAAATTGATTTTCAGGATAAATTTATTGTTTCAAGGACATAAATAGGCTTAAAAAGTCAGAATTATTAAGTAAATATCATGCATTTCCCTTTGCTTTTGAAAAAAAAAATATTTTTATGAAATTACAGCAAAATTTATCAAGTTAAGAAAAACGCCATAAATAAAAATAAATTGCACATTATGCAATTTCAATTTCATTAATATACTTCTTGATCCATCTGAAGTGTCACAAACAACTGAATAAAAATATTTTAAGAAATAAATATTTTATTATCATTTAAATTTGACGATAATGATTTTTTCATTAATTACTGCATGTTCTAAGCTAAAAATGGCTGTACAATGGGATAAAATGTGTCTTAAGACCTGCGGTTTGTTACACTCTAAGGGCCCATAACATATATGTAACAAATGTCATCGAATTTGATTGGATTGTTTTGGAGATATCCCGTTTTTAGTGCACAAGTTATCGCAAAAATTTCATTTTTCAAAAAACGCATTAAAAATATTTTTATAAGTTAGATAAAGTAAATGCTATGAAAAACAACTTATAAAACTCTCTAGTTTTATGTGTTAGTCCTTCTTCCTCAATAATTATATATTTCTTTTTTCCCTAATAGCCCAAACATTGTGCTAAACATCAAACACCTAAAAGCACATTTTCAACCTAGTCGGATACCTTAACGCAGGGGTGGGCAAACTTACTTGTAATTTTTTAAGGTGTTGAGGTCTACCCAGTGACATAGGTGTAGTAAGCTACAAAAACGTTCAACAATATTTATATTCTAACAATAATAAATACAGAATATACACTTACTTACATAATTACAATACAATAACCTATTATTTAAAAACCACGTTATAAGCAAAACGCAGTATACAACCATAATAATTATACCTACAAATTTAATAATATCAAATGATGCATTTATTTTTAACAAAATAAATAAAAAATTATCTTCATTTAGAGTTATTTCCGTAGTTATAGTCTGAATTAGAAGTCTACATATGTCCGCCTCAATCTTGAATATATCGGCATATAATTACTAACAGCTAATCTTACACTAGATTTCAAGTGGTCGTCTGTGAAATGTGTATGATATGTTGTTTTTATTGTATTCATAGCTGAAAATGCATATTTACACAAATAGGTAGTGCAAAAGAACGATTTTAAATGAAATAAAGCTTTTTAAAACTAGGATACTTTACTTCGTCTATTAGATTCCAAAAGTTATTCTTTTAAAATTGCGTCATTTGAAGGAGAAGGACTTTGTTTTACTCAAGAGATAAAGAGAACATAACATATTTTCAGTTTCATTTTCCACATCAATATTGCCAAATGGTAACACATAGATGTAAATGTTAGCTATAGTTTGGCAAATTCTTCAAAACTTCTCTCAAATTCAGAATGCAGTTTTATTTGCATCATAAAATATAATTCTCTTTACTTAATGTACCTCCATTTTTAACCAACTCATCATAAATATTTTTGAAATCTTTTTAATTCTTTCTTCATAGCCTGAGAAGATATTAGCTTTAACTTGTTATTGAAAGTACTAACAAATCCATTGCATGATATAAAGATTCCCCGTTATCAGATTTCTTCGAGTTGGGCCGAAAAATTCTTCTCTAAGGACTACTTCCTCGAACTGAGTTCACAATTTTCATGAAGGTTCCTATGAAATGAAGTATATTTAGATTTTTACAATAGAAGGTCTGTTGGTAAATAATGCAATTTTAAGAAAGGAAATGGGTGATAAGTCATTGTCTCTGATGCACATAGCTCGAAATCCATTGACTATGCCGGTCATTGATGGAGCCCCATCAGTTGTCACCGATACAACTTTATAAATCAGAATATTTTTCTCCTGTTTGTATTTTTTGAAAGCTCAGTAAGCAATTTCATCTCGTGTTTTCTTCTTTAGAAGTAATATTGTCAACAGTTCCTTTTACACTCATATTCTTAAAAATAATTCTTATATAAATATAAATTATAGAAATATCAACCACTTTCGTAAATTCATCAAACAGCAAGAAAGGCAAAAGTTGTAAGTAATATCTTCAATCCAGCAGAAGATGCTGATCCACCAGATCAGAATTCATAATTTTATAAGGTCTGTGACAGTTCTACGTGAGCGTTGAACGTCTCTCATAGCGGAAATGATTTAATTTTTTTCTTGAATGAATCACATAATGAATCACTGGCTTCCAGAAACGCATTTTTTAAAAAGCATTTCTCCATCAGCGAAATATTTTTAATGTTTTGACTATACAAAATTCGCATACAAAGATGCAACTTTTGCAACTTCTGATATAGTATTGATTTTAACGCTTTAACGGCGATTAAAAGTAACGCGACTCGCTCCCCAATGCTGCCATTTTTAACATTGTCGAACATATGCGGTGTACTGAGGGGGAATGAATGGGCAAAAATAAGTAAATATTTTTCTGAAATACCTAAATACTCCTCAAACACACTGTCAATATCATTTTATTGCATTCCACTGCTTTCGAAATAGTTTTACCGGTTACTGCGCAACCATAAGAATCGTACTTTTTAAGGACGGATATATACGTCCGAGGCACTCAATACACCGATTGATCAAGACGGGTGTATACGTCAGTGGCACTTAAGGGGCTAATAAAAATTAATTATTGTCTGATTAATTAAATTCTTTCAATTTTTGTTAATGCAATTCTCTATTTAACTGAAAATCCGTATGAAAACTTTTACGCATACTTTTGAAATGCCTTTCAACGTTTCCTTTTTTTGTTTGTTTTTGGAAGTGCCGCGTTTGCATGACCTACATAGCACACACTTTTTTGCATTCACCATTGTAAAGAAAAACTATTATTTCCATTCTGTATTAAAATTTTTTGTTACGCTTGTTCCGACATTATACGTCTCCTTTAAAATATGACACATTTTTATTTTTACTACAAAAACACAGATAACATAAAATTTTCAAGAATGCTTGGGAAAAAAATGAGAGACTGTTCGATCATGGTGTGTGAACTTTTTTAATGCAACGAGCAGCAAACACAGTTGAACTGATGAATCTGTAACCGATGTATGTCCTTAATACATTCGCTGTCGTGTGCCTTCTATCGTAGGATGTAACATCAACACAAGAATCCAATCCCACGAAAGCGTGAGATGTGGAGTGATGTTTCAGTAGGCAATCAAATGTTCTGGCGGGAAGAACTGGTCAACATGGTTATCTTCTTTAGTCGGCGATGGGGAACAACCCACTTCTACGGCTGGCATCACGGTGAGCGCTATTCTCCTCTATAGTCACAGAAAATGTGTTAAGTGTCATCGTGTGCTTCCAATCATGTTACATATGTCGTCTATACATATGAAGAGACGATATTCCAGTCTAACCGGAGTCGGTGTTGAACAAATATATTTATTATCGTATGCAAGTCTTATGTAGTTTGTGAAGGCGGTCACCTCAAAACATATTTGCAGTCCACGAGTCGATCATAATTCCCGGCTTTAACCCATCTAAAAGCGTGTCCTTTCTCTTTATTATCAGTTTGTTACATTGTCGTACTTTCAAGCAGAAATAATCAAAACTGCTAATAGCTTCAAAGCTCTTATTTCTTTACCTGTAATGCAATATAGATCCGTAATCCTAGAATTGCATGGCAAGCATAATATAGTCACTTGGCAGTGGATACCTGCTCATTGTGATATCCTCTGCAAGGAAAAGGCAGATAAGCTTACCAAAAAAGGGATGTCATATTTCTCAAGTTTCACATGTCCAAATGGATTATAAGTCTGTATCGACAAAAATAAACGTGGTTTTCAATGTCGAACAACTGTCATAACTATGAAGTAGGACTCAAAAGTTCCGGACTGAGTTATAATGCGTAACAATTTTGTTATAGATCAATTACGATAACGTTTTTGTGTTACAGTATTCTCCCTCTTTTCTAAACATGGTTTATCTAAAACACCCGGTCTGTGGCTCACTATTGTATCGTATTTTGTAAGTGTTTGCATTCAGTTCTCGGGGGTTAAAAATGGCGATTGTTGAGCAGAGAATGAATATTAAACTTTGTGTTTATTTAGGAAAAAGTGCTCGGAGACTTTCAAAATTTTGAAGAAGGTGTAATGCAGAGATACATTATCGTGAACGCAAGCTTTTGAGGGGCATCGACGTTTCAGAGAAGACTGGAGAAGTGTCAAACAATGCTCTGGACATCAGCAGACTTCCCACATCAAAGAAAATATCGAAACGTTTTCTGCGGCAGAACATAAGAAAGGCTTTAAACAAAGCTAAAACAGTAGAATCATTTGGGATATCTGAGACTACATTTTAACGGATAATTTCTACGATTGTTAATACGCAAAGGGGCATTAATACATTCTTCTTAACGTGTTAATTGAAGAAAAAAGGCAATTCGAATGGAAATGACAGGCCACTTAATCTCGCTGGTCTACAAAGATCCTTCCCTACTTTTCAGAATTGTTATCGGAAACAAGAAACTATGTTTCCTACTACCTCCAGTTCATAGAGCATCGACAAAGTGGAAATCACAACAATATCCCTGGAATCAGAAATAAAGTCAAACCACTCTAAGGACTCATGCTAGAAATATTCTTCGATATTAAGTGTATTGTACATCTGAAATTTATTCTTGAAGGACGCACTTATAACAAATAATTCTATATAGACAACCTGCATCGTTTGCGTGAGTCGGTCTGAATGAAGAGACGTAGATTGTAGACTAAACAGTCATGGACACTTTTGCAAAACAACACCGCTGCACATCGATCTTTCCGCGTCACTGAATTTCTTGTAAAAGCTAAAATAACTCTTTATCCACATCCTCCTCACTCCACTGATCTCACCCCTTGCGACTTCAGCCCATTTCTTGGACTGGCACGTCCCTTGCAAGGTCATTGATTTTAATCTGCAAATGAAGCTAAAAATGCATCTCGCAGGCTGATTTATAGGACGTCTAAAAATAGATTCTAGAAATATTTTGAAGATCTTTATTAGCGTTGACAAAAATTTATTGTTGCTCAAATGTCTTACTTTAATGGATGATGTGTTTCAACAGTTACATCAGTAGTATTTTTGAAGTTATAGACTTAGTTTGGGAACTTTGGAATCTTACCATATAAAAGAAGTAACAAGAGCTAAATTCTGTGCGATGACAAACATCTGACATCTCCTTGTTTCTTCAGTGATCTCTCAGAAACTGTTTTTTTTTAAGGTACTGGGAGGCTAGAGAATTTCTTAAACAGATTGTAAAACTGATCTTGTTTTACTCTTTTTTAGTATAATGTATATTATTTGTATCTTTCTTTTGTGTATATCTTCTCTGCACTTCAAAATATTCAGGACAAATTGTACCATTGTATTTTATTTTAATATACAGAGAGAGATGGATATATATATATATATATTTAAATATATCCAAAATACCTCACACTAATATAACCAAGCAAATATTCAAATCATATTAACCTAGATAGAACATTATATATATATATATATAATGCTCGTGTGTGTGTATATACGTGTGTGTTAAGAAGAAAATACATACTACAATTTAACATAACTATCATAAAATGAACTGAAATGATAGAAAAGATAAAAATTGAACCCGTGATAAAGAAAATTCAAAAATGATTTAGAAAACTATGTGCATTTACATACAAGTTTTAAATAAAAAGTTCATTGCTTTTAAAATATCATTATATTGAATCATAATGAGAAACTTTATATTTGTTTCTTAAACTATAGCGTCTAGCCCTAAAAATATATCTTTTTTATTTCCTCAGGAAATAAACAATGCCCCCCTTTTTTTTAAAAACTGAAGCACAATTTATTAAAACGTATAAGGATTGAAAGCTATTTTAAATTATATATCAGTTTCTCATAAATTTGAAAATACAACAAAACACATATTCTTTATGAAAATAGTTTTCAATGCAAGGAAAAACCATTAACTAGACACAAAAAAAAAAAACTTTCTTTTCTGTTTTTTTTTTTAATGAAACTTTTTCTGAGCAATTTTACGTAGTTTTACATTAAAGCATTGCTGCAATTTATGTAAATATATAAATTTAAGATTGCAATGTGATTTATTTTTCTTGCTGGAATTTACATTTTTACTTCATTATTAACTGAAATTTCAAGGCGGATATTTTATTAATATACTACTATGTATCTTATTTTTAGAAAAGAAAAAAATTTCTAATATGAAAGTCCTGATTAAAATTATATTTATTCAGAATAAAAACGTGAGTATTATCGTAAAAATATTGTGAAGAGGTAAGTTTTTTTTGAAGCTTTATTAATTAATTATTTTAATTAAATTACATATCCTTATGAGTTATCTTTTTGTTATTAAAGCTTTTATTATTTTTAAATTTGACGTCTTGCTTTAATTTTGAAAATCAACATTTACTTTTTGCTTAATTTTATTAGAAATTATATATATCCCATGTGTTTTTCCTTAGAAGAAAAATGCATGTGTTTAAACTTCTCTGAATTTAGAAGTTAATATGATTAGATGTTTATTATTTTGAGCATTTGCTATCGAAACCGTATTCTTAGTTTATATTGCTTTTATTTTCAATTGTAAATAAATTACTCATTACCACAGAATTTAGTTAAAATAGTAATTCATTGGATCACGCAGGTATTGTGATTAAATTCCGGCATATTGAAAATATTAAACAAGGGTTTATTTCTTTCTTTCGTTCACTTAGTCCAGTGCTTCTCAAACTTTCAGTCTTGCGACCCAATATTCAATCATGATTTTCATCGCACCCCCCTCCATACAATAACAATGCATTGAATTCGAAAATATGATACTTTGATGTTTAAGCTACAAAACGACTTTAACCTCTTAAGTGCTGCCGGCGTATACAAACGTCTCGCTCAAACAGCGCATAAATTCCCCTGACGCATATTTAAGCCTTTCCGAAATACGATCTTTTCTGTTCACTGCTGTCTATAAAGTTATTCCGAATGCTTCGGAATGCAATAAAATGACCTTGACAGTGTGTTTGTAAAGCTTTTACTTATTTCAGAGGATTTTCTTATTTATATATATTTCCTTTCTCCTCCCACAATACACAACATACGCATGTATACGTGCAAAACGGTGGCATTGGGAAGGAGTCGTGTAACTGTTAATCGACAGTTAAGGGATTCATTATAACAGTTGAAATTATCAAGGTAAGTGTTAATTTTTGTGGTTAAGGTAACAAGGTAATTATCAAGGTAAGTATTAATAATAATTTTACATATGATTAATGGTACTGGTAAATATTAAACTTGTTCGAAATATAAAGTTGTTAAATTGATTATAAAATACATTTTGATGTACTGAGTCAATTAAAAGTGCATTATATCAGTTTAAATGTTTTTTTGATTTATTTTTTATTATGTAAGAATGTATTTTGCTTAGATGCTTTCATAAAATTAATAATTTTTTAAAACGATCTTTTGTTTTGGACTTTTTAATATGCTTGCACCCCACCCCCACACTAGGGTTACTATACTTCTCTAGTTGAGCGCGCACCACGGTTTGATAAGTGTTGACTTAGTTGAATTCTCTAACAAAAATATAAATGTCACTTATCTTTAAACTAAGTTTCTCTTTCGTAACTATCTATTTAATCAGGACCTTTTTCCTAAGTCTTCTCTATAAAATTACTAACAGCTTCACACAATTTCCACTGATCACTGTACTAACATTTACTAACACAAACTTGTAAATTCAAACAATTTCTCTCAACAATATTTAAATAGCAGCACCTACTTTCAAGTGTGTTTCACGGTTTTCTTACTAGGCGAGAATTTCAAATCAATCAAATCCATGAAGGATTTCGTGGGGTTAGTCAATGCTTTATATACGTTTTAAGTTTATAACCTCAGTTTTATTCGTTTATTAATTAATTTAGTATTATCGAATATTTTCTCAATCAGGTTTGATTTGTATTTTTCAGTGTTTTTTCCCAATTTTATAGAAAATCTGTTTCTCCAGCAAAAAAAAAAAAAAAAAAAAAATTAAAAATTTTTGTAGAGCTTTGATTTTATGTATTGGTTTTTAAATTTGTAATTCCGCACTTACCATTACAATTTTAGTACTTACTGTAGCATATATATATATGTATATCTATGTGTATAGGTACCCTACTTGTTAGTGGTCCAACTATGAGGAATATATATATATATTCCATACAGAATTTACATTTCAGTACACACATAGATTAATATTTACATAGATATATTTTTAAAATTTATTACAATCACATTGCTCTTGATCAATCAAAACCAATTTTTGCATAAACAGTATACTGCATAGAAATCTAACTATTTAGTTCTGAAATGGGAATTTGGATCTTTTAGTTTTGCGCGGAGTTTCTGGGAATAGTGATTAATCTAGGAGTTGTTTGTGTGTGTATGTTGTAGGAGTGATGAAAAATATTCATTAATCAATTTGATGTCTTGTTGGATACTCTTGGTTGAGTTTTCGATGATTTGTGCAATTATAGGATTTGGGGCATATTCAGCTACTTAGGTATTTAGGATTTATGTGTGTTGTGATGTTTTGAGGTATTTAATAAGTGAATATGTACTTGGATCTTAAATTAAATTTAACAATTTTAGTGAAATTCGTGATTTTGTATTTCTCTATTTTAAAGACTGGTGGATTACCTTTGATGATGGGTGGTTCAGTCATATTGGGCACTTAGTTGCTACAGAATTTTAATATTTCCATGTTATAGAACCTTCCAGAATGTGATGGCAAATAGCTTAATTAAGTCTTAATTTTTAAATTTATGAATTTTTGAGAAATTGGATGAATATTTACAGACTGGATTTCTAAGTTGGAATAAGGGAAAGTTTGTTGGGATCAAACTAGTTGAACTTCATTTATCGGTCATATGTCAAAGGTTGCACTTGGCTAATTTATAAAATTTTTATTTCATGAATTTTTCATTTTGTTTTAAAATGTTGGTATTTTATTATTTTATATTCGCCATTAATATTTTGAAATGGAACTTGTATTATTGGATTCTAATCGTTGTTATGAATTGTCTTTAAATTATGATTAATTTGTATGCATTTAAATGTATGTAGATATACATTTTGTGTGTATAAAACATTTTTGTTAAATGGGGGTAATATGTAGGAATACACACACACACACACACATATATATATACTGCTGTTTGTAAAAAATGCAACACCATGAAGGAATCATCAGAATGAAATGTAATTTAATGCACAAATGATTTGCATTAGTACAATTAAATGACGTAATTTGCAAAGCAAAAATACAATATTAAGTGTCCGAAATCAGTGTTTTGTGTAGTCACCACGCGCTGCAATAATTGCTGCTGTACGACGTGCGATGGAGTCACACAGATTTTCAATGTTTGCTTGTGGAAGAGAATTCCATATTGCTTGTATACGCAGCAAATTTTCGTCTTTTGAAGCTTTTTTTTAAAACATTTTTTTACATTTAAAAATACCCCGTAAATCTTATATTGAATTACAAATGCATCAACGCTTCGAATTAATTCAGTGAAACTCAAACTTTCACTATTGCGACACAATTTTTAATCATAAT
>BMAO01036557.1:0-13636 GCA_019973975.1 Trichonephila clavata | reverse complement strand
TTTAAGGGGGTCACTTCACGCAGCCTTTTCCCTATCTCCGTAATGTTAAAAATGACCAAATTTAAGGAACATTTTTGAAAAATTGACAAGTTGTACAGTCATGAATTTTTTTGGTAGATTTATTGTATTGTTTTTATTATTTTAATGAGAGCATTTTTCAAAATTTTGATTAGTTTTTTTTTAAAAAATTCATATGTGGAGTAACACGTCAAAATTATTAAAACGATGAAAATTCTTGTACATTTTAATCCATAAAATTTTTTTGAATAATTTTTTTGACAAAATCTCTCATTAAAATATTTATTTGTATAGTGTTAACATATGTGCAAAGTTTCAAAGCTATAAATTAAGTAGATTTTCAAAAATGTTCCTTTTGTGTTGAAATTTACACTTTTGAGAAATAGTGATTTAAAGTAAAAATTTACTATTAACTAATACGTACCAGAACCACAACTTGGATTTCAGGTATCATATGCAAGATCATCTTCTTGTCTACATTTTAATTGTTTGTTTTTATTTCTAGCTTCTTTGGTTCATTGTAAAACTGCCTATTTCGCTTTCTTAATATGCGCATGATCTACTTCTTCCAACGCTCGACATTTGTAAAATCCAGGGATTGAATGTTTAATACATCTAAAACTTTTAATTTGGTAATGAAACCTTGATTATATAAAAATGTAGCTTCAAATACTATAGTTTTTTAAGTTCCTAATTGTATAAATACAGTTTTTGGAACTATAAATCAAATACAATTTAAGGTTTCATTGAAATTTTAAGTTTTACCGTGAAAGCACCTAAATAAAAGTTCAAGACTAGAGAAATATCTAAATACTTTTTTAATGCAATTGCTAATTGCAATAGGTGAGTTGTGTTAAGCTTATGTGTGTCACCTTTCAGTATGATCCTATTATATTTACACCACGAATCACCTCCTATGGGGCATAAGCCGTGTCGTATTTTCAAATCTGTGGAGAGTTTATGAAAAAAATATAGCCCAAATAGTTTGCATCATGACTGACAAGTTTTCTGAGTTGCTTCAAATAGCCACACGAAACATAGTATCTTTACAATTTGTCTATTTCTGCATCTGTTAATCTATAACGACCTCCTAGAGACTTTTTTGTCCTCAAGAGTTTTGCCATTAAATTTTAATTTTAATGCCCTTTCATGCCTCCATCCTTTTCTCAACATGACCAACACATTTTAATGTTTTAATGTTGACATCTTTCTAAGGTTAAGATTCTAAAACTGCTTTGTATGCTTTAAAGTCCTCATCACCCAAATATTTTGTCGCAATTAGTAAATCGTAATTTGTGTATCGTAAATTGTGCCGTGCCTCTGAGCAATGGAAAATACAAAGTGCACCTTCAACTTTCATCCCCTACTACTTCCGAAGTAATCTGTCGAACACTCAATGTTATGTACATTGCCGTTAAAATTACTTGAGTATTTACTCTATAGTTTTTCGGCATCAATAACTTTCCCAGTGTTCACACTAACTGCTGTAATACCCTTCAGAGAAACATGACCCCTTTTTTGCCAAAGCCATAGACAAACACCGGTACATTAGGACTTGCATTATTAAATGATATTATTTCGACAGCAGAGTTATATATATAATACCATAGACTGGCTACTTTCTGTGTCGTGTTATTTAATGCATGCATGAACTCGTAAAACCACTTTGGTGGACGTGACAATTCATAACTCTACAAAATATTTTCGCAGTTGCTTCTCTTTTCCAATAAAAATAATAGCATATGAAAGCCCAGTGTTTACTTCATATAATTTTGTATCTTTTTGATTAACTACTGTTTTAGTAAACCTGGTATTAAGAAATGTTTGAATAACATCACAAAAGTCACAACATATCAACAACTTTAGAACGAAACTTTGGATTTGGCGACCAAAATTTATGTGAATACCTTGTTTTTTACATTTTATTTATAATAAATGTGGTTTCAAAGCACAAGAAAACAGTAGAATGTTCATTATTTCAAAAAAACTTTCAAATGAATCTACAAAGGAAACATACTCTTTATTTAACTTACCTAACTTAGCTTTTAAAGTTGAATTATTCATGTATAATTTGAATTAATTATTCTGACTTATGACGCTTTTAATTTCTGGAAAGTTTGGGTTTTTGTACTTTTGTTTCCAAACTTTCGTTTTTTAAACACTTTGTTATATAAAAAAACCATGTTAAAAAATGTTTTGATAGAAACAATGTTTCCAATAGCAGAAATTTGTAAAATATTTGAAGAGGTAAAAAACAACACGCGAGTTTCCAGAAAGTAAACAAACAGCTACAATTATTCACTTCACTTCTTTCCTGAACAAGTTACGGATCAAAATAAATCCTTTTAATCAATTTAAAATATTTGATGAGGCTGAAAAGTAGCAAGTGTCTTTTGTTTTGAAATGAAAGGGGCGTGGCAATCAGCTGTTTTTGGGTTTGACGGATGTAAACAAATTTTTTAAAAAATATTAAAAATACTTCTAATATAACTAGAACAAAAATTTAAATTGCATTAGAAAGAGAAAAAGTAGTATTTTATTTTTCCATCGAAATTGAAAAATCGATTTTTGGATCGACTTTTGTGAAGTGACCCCTTATTTTGACACAAAGAATTGCATTCGGTGCTTAAAAAGAGAGATTAGTATTCACACGCCCCCGGGTGGGCTCGAACCACCAACCTTTCGGTTAACAGCCGAACGCGCTAGCCGATTGCGCCACGGAGGCTCGAGAACAAAGCAAAGAAAAAGAACACATAATACGCAACTGGCTCTAAAAGGTACCAATGTTTTCAACAGTAAAAGAAATAAATGGCGAAGGAATAAAAGAGCTCTCCTGCCGATTTCTAACAAATAAGTCTATTTAAACTCGAAAGTCAGATACAAAGATTTTTTTAATTATATTTGAACACAAGAAAATCTTTCGATGGTTCAAAAGAGAAATTAGTACTCACACGCCCCGGTGGCTCGAACCACCAACCTTTCGGTTAACAGCCGAACGCGCTAGTCGATTGCGCCACGGAGGCTCGAGAACAAAGCAAAGGAAAAGAATATATAATACGCAACTGGCTCTAAAAGGTACCAATGTTTTCAACAGTAAAAGAAATAAATGGCGAAAGGAATGAAAGAGCTCTCCTGCCCATTTCTAACACATAATCTATTTAAGCTCGAAAGGAATACAAAATTTTTTAAATATATTTTGACACAAGAAATTGCATTCGGTGCTTAAAAAGAGAGATTAGTATTCACACGCCCCCGGTGGCTCGACCACCAACCTTTCGGTTAACAGCCGAACGCGCTAGCCGATTGCGCCACGGAGGCTCGAGAACAAAGCAAAGAAAAAGAATACATAAAACAAATGGCTCTAAAAGGTCCAATGTTTTCAACAGTAAAAGAAATAAATGGCGAAGGGAATGAAAGAGCTCTCCTGCCGATTTCTAACAAATAAGTCTATTTAAGCTCGAAAGTCAGTACAAAGATTTCTTTAATTATATTTGAACACAAGAAAATTCTTTCGATGTTTCAAAAGAGAAATTAGTACTCACACGCCCCGGGGTTGGCTCGAACCACCAACCTTTCGGTTAACAGCCGAACGCGCTAGCCGATTGCGCCACGGAGGCTCGAGAACAAAGCAAAGGAAAAGAAAATATAATACGCAACTGGCTCTAAAAGGTACCAATGTTTTCAACAGTAAAAGAAATAAATGGCGAATGGAATAAAAGAGCTCTCCTGCCGATTTCTAACAAATAAGTCTATTTAAGCTTGAAAGTCAGTACAAAGATTTCTTTAATTATATTTGAACAAAAGAAAATTCTTTCGATGTTTCAAAAGAGAAATTAGTACTCACACGCCCCCGGGTGGGCTCGAACCACGAGCCTTTCGGTTAACAGCCGAAAGCGCTAGCAAATTGCGCCACGGAGGCTCGAAAACAAAGCTAAGGAAAAGTATATATAATACGCAACTGGCTCTAAAAGGTACCAATGTTTTCAACAGTAAAAGAAATAAATGGCGAAGGGAATGAAAGAGTTCTCCTGCCCATTTGTAACACATAATTCTATTTAAGCTTGAAAGGGAGTACAAACATTTTTATAAAAATATTTTGACACAAGAAAATGCATTTGGTGCTTAAAAAGAGAGATTAGTAATCACACGCCCCCGGGTTGGCTCGAACCACCAACCTTTCGGTTAACAGCTGAACGCGCTAACCGATTGCGCCACGGAGGCTCGAGATCAATGCAAAGAAAAAGAATATATAATACGCAACTGGCTCTAAAAGGTACCAATGTTTTAAACAGTAAAATAAATAAATGGCGAAGGGAATGAAGGAGCTCTCCTGCCGATTTAAACAAAGAAGCCTATTTAAGCTCGAAAGTCAGTACAAAGATATCTTTAATTATATTTGAACACAAGAAAATTCTTTCGATGGTTCAAAAGAGAAATTAGTACTCACACGCCCCCGGGTGGGCTCGAACCACCAACCTTTCGGGTAACAGCCGAACGCGCTAGCTGATTGCGCCACGGAGGATCGAGAACTAAGCAAAGGATAAGAATATATAAAATGCAAC
This sequence comes from Trichonephila clavata, assembly GCA_019973975.1. Taxonomy (NCBI): domain Eukaryota; kingdom Metazoa; phylum Arthropoda; class Arachnida; order Araneae; family Nephilidae; genus Trichonephila; species Trichonephila clavata. The sequence goes on along the minus strand of BMAO01036557.1, from coordinate 9,056 downwards.
TGGATCTAAAAGGTACCAATTTTTTCAACAGTAAAAGAAATAAATGGCGAAGGGAATAAAAGAGCTTTCCTGCCGATTTCTAACAACTAAGTCTATTTAAGCTCGAAAGTCAGTACGAAGATTTCTTTAATTATATTTAAACACAAGAAAATGCTTTCGATGGTTCAAAAGAGAAATTAGTACTCACACGCCCCCAGGTGGGCTCGAACCACCAACCTTTCGGTTAACAGCCGAACGCGCTAGCCGATTGCGCCACGGAGGCTCGAGAACAAAGCGAAGGAAAAGAATATATAATACGCAACTGGCTATAAAAGGTACCAATTTTTTCAACAGAAAAAGAAATAAATGGCAAAGGGAATGAAATAGCTCTCCTGCCCATTTCTAACACATAATTCTATTTAAGTTCGAAAGGGAGTACAAAATTTTTTTTAAGGGGGTCACTTCACGCAGCCTTTTCCCTATCTCCGTAATGTTAAAAATGACCAAATTTAAGGAACATTTTTGAAAAATTGACAAGTTGTACAGTCATGAATTTTTTTGTGTAGATTTATTGTATATTGCTTTTATTATTTTAATGAGAGCATTTTTCAAAATTTTGATTAGTTTTTTTTAAACAAATTCATATGTGGAGTAAGACGTCAAAATTATTAAAACGATGAAAATTCTTGTACATTTTAATCCATAAAATTTTTTTGAATAATTTTTTTGACAAAATCTCTCATTAAAATGTTTATTTGTATAGTGTTAACATATGTGGAAAGTTTGAAAGCTATAAATTAAGGTAAGTCGGCACCCCCATCCCGCTAATGTTAAATTGAGCATTTTTATGTGCCTTTTTCTCATAAAATATTAAATGTACAGACTTAAATTTTTTTCTGTATATTAATTAGACTTTTTTATTTAAACTGAAGTGAACTTTTTCAAATATATTGTTTAGTTTTATTAAAAACTTTCATCGTAATGTATCACTATGAATTTTTTGAAAAATGTCATTTATTTTCACGATAACTGACTTTTACAAAAATATTATGGGTATATTAATAAAAGTTCACTTCAGTATATATATTAACATATCAGTAATATTCAGTGAAGATTGCAAGTGCTTCCGTTGAATAGGTTCTGAGAAAATGGTACACGCATTTTTAAAAACACCGTTTTGAGATAATTGCATTTTTATTATAAAATGTCACTTCATCAAAAAAATTATGAATTACAATCTGTATTTGCACTATTTTTTTAAATATTAGCTTATTCTCAATAACTTTTAAGACTTTTTACTTATTTCTTTTACTTTGATTTCTCAGAAAATACATGTATAGCATTTTTCACTTTTAATCTATCGAGATATTTTATAGCATTTGAATCATTTTTCTCAAATTATGCATCAATTTTTGAAGAATTTTTAGTTCTGATACATTACTGTCATCCAAGATGACTATAAGTATCATAAATACCATGTAAAAATGTGTCAATACATAAAAATATGGCTTTGGTAATACATTATTATACGACATTTCGAAAAATTTCATTAGTGTTTTATAAATTCAAATGTAAACACAATTTCTTAAAGTATCAGAATTAAAAGGATTCTTAAAATATTACATAAATGGTATCCAAAACAACAACAAGAAAACTGATTTTATGTTTTTAAACATGAAATTTGTGTATTTTTTGTATGTAACAAGTTTTGTGCAACGAAAAAGGGCATTGCATTTTGGGATATATTTATGTCCCTTTTACTAAGAAACTATTGAAAACAAAGCTTAAAAATTTGTGTGTACATTAAATAAACATTTATCTTTATGCAGAAGTGAAATTTTTTTTAAAAAAATTGATCAGTATGTTTAAAAATGTAATTTTGTAGAGTAGAATAATGAATTTTATAAAAATGTTCCTTTTCTATGTTACGACATCTGCTTTTCAGCTAAATGTCTGAGGAATATCTCAAAAATTTCACTTCAGTATATATAATATATATGCAATATAAAATAAATATTTCCAGTTCATGCATATAATTAATTTTTGAGAAAGAAGACACAAATTAAAAAATATAATCTATATAAGACAGTAATACATGATTATATGGCACTTCGAAAAATTTCTTTAGTGTTTTGTATATTCACATGTAAACACAATTTCTTTAAATATAAGAATTTAAAAGATTATATAAATATTACATAGATAGTATCCAAAACAACAAGTAAACTATTTTTGTGTTTTTAAACATGAAATTTATGATTTTTTTTGTATGTAACAAGCTTCATGCAACACATTTTGATATATATTTGTGTGTGCATTAAATAAACATTTATTTTTATACAGAAGTGAAATCTTTTTTTAAAAAATTGATCAGCCTGATTAAAAAAATAATTTTTGCAGAGTGCAATAAGGAACTTAATAAAAATTTTCCTTTTCTGTGTTACGACATATGCTTTTTAGCTAAATGTCTGAGGAATATTTCAAAAATTTCACTTCAGTATACACAAGAATATATATGAAATATAAAATAAAAATTTCCAGTTCATGCATACAGTAAATTTATAGAAATGATAAAACACAGTTCAGAAAAGAAAATTTTCAGAAAACAGTAGCTTTTATATAAAATTTTACCTCATCAAAAAGATCTTGCACTGTAGCCGGTTTTTACCTTATTTTTCTTAATATTATCTTCTTTTTTTCTTTTATCTTTTCTAATTTTCTTTGATCATCCAGAAAAAGCAGGCTTGCTTTCATTAATTTTTCTCTATCGAGAGTTTTCATGTCACTTACCGAATATTCTCCAGGTCCTACTGCCATTTACTGAAGTTTTTGTTAATTTGGATACATTACCATCATTAAAGGAACAAACAGCATTATAAACACCAAGTGGAAGTGTTTCAATGTGCACAAATGTTGTTTTGGGAACCCGTGATAAAATGACATTATGAAAACTTTCATTCGGGTTTTATGTTTTTCGATGCAAAAATTATCTCAACAAATCAAGCTGGGAAAGATATCTAAATATAGAACTCATTGCTACTACAACAGCAACCGGAAGACTTTTTATGTTTGTAAGATTTACTCGATTCTTCAGCCTGTTTATATCCATGAATTTTCACCAACAGGTCAAAAACAATGTTTTAATGTGCCCATTTTTTTCATATACAATATTTCGAAAGAATATTGACATTTATCACCTTACCTGTATGAATGCTGGTCACAGTAACTGCACCATTTGATGATGTGAAACCGCATTTCTGCCATGTCCACAATATTATTATTACCTTCATTTTCACAAATAGCTTCCCTCGCAGCATTTTGAATGGACTCCTCGTAAACAAGTTTTACATCATTTGAGATTCGCTTACCGTAAGGAGAAAACCTTGTAGGTGGTTGCCAAAGATTCATTATGCTGCAAAACATTCTCCAAGCTTCTGCACATCTCCCAATGGAACACGCAGCATATACAAACCTGGTATTTATTGTGGCAATTTGCATTCCTTCATGAATACTTAAAAAAGAGAATTCTACATCATATGGACAAGCACAACATTTCAGGACAAATTTCCAGCCCAAACTTACCTTTTAAAACTTGCATGTCTAAACCTCTTTTACACATTTTACAATGAACTTAATTCTTGAAAGCAAATGCAAGAATATTTTAATTAATGATGGTATTTTTAATACTTACTTTAATAAGAAGAAAAACTCTAATCCAACTTTATTTTGCACATGTCTCCTTTGTGTCATGTGTATGTCAACCTTGAGGATATACATTACTCTTTTAGTATTTGAAGTACTGTTACTATGATTATTGAACTATTACTATGTTACCTTCTTAAAATCCCGTAAAGCACCTTCTTCATCCACAGTATACCTTTATGTTTAGCCAATAAAGAAACAAAAACTTTGAGATTTCAAAATTTCCGAATTTTAGAAATTTTATATATTTAATTTAAAAACCCAAACACACACGATAAAAACGTGCATGCGGTCCAAAATAGGTAAACAACATTGACGGTTACGCTTGCAGTTAATCTACAGTTAATTGCGTATGAATAAATAAAACAGAGAGTGGCTTTGGAAAAGCTTCCCAGATTTAAGAGGTCAATGTTTACATTTCTATCTGTCAAAGGGGGCGTGGCTAATCAGCTGATTATTTTTTGAAAATCATTTTAACATACTTTTAATTAGTAAAATGGCAAGTACGGTACATCATTGGAAAGGTCCTGATTTGGGGATTTTAGAAATATCAAAAACTCAAAATCGACTTCCCGAAGGTGTTTACCCTACTGACTCCCCTTAAGTAGAGTTTTCAAAAATGTTCCTTTTGTGTTGAAATTTACACTTTTGAGAAATAGTGATTTAAAGTAAAAATTTACTATTAACTAATACGTACCAGAACCACAACTTGGATTTCAGGTATCATATGCAAGATCATCTTCTTGTCTACATTTTAATTGTTTGTTCTTATTTCTAGCTTCTTTGGTTCATTGTAAAACTGCCTATTTCGCTTTCTTAATATGCGCATGATCTACTTGTTCCAACGCTCGACATTTGTAAAATCCAGGGATTGAATGTTTAATACATCTAAAACTTTTAATTTGGTAATGAAACCTTGATTATATAAAAATGTAGCTTCAAATACTATAGTTTTTTAAGTTCCTAATTATATAAATACAGTTTTTGGAACTATAAATCAAATACAATTTAAGGTTTCATTGAAATTTTAAGTTTTACCGTGAAAGCACCTAAATAAAAGTTCAAGACTAGAGAAATATCTAAATACTTTTTTAATGCAATTGCTAATTGCAATAGGTTAGTTGTGTTAAGCTTATGTGTGTCACCTTTCAGTATGATCCTATTATATTTACACCACGAATCACCTCCTATGGGGCATAAGCCGTGTCGTATTTTCAAATCTGTGGAGAGTTTATGAAAAAAATATAGCCCAAATAGTTTGCATCATGACTGACAAGTTTTCTGAGTTGCTTCAAATAGCCACACGAAACATAGTATCTTTACAATTTGTCTATTTCTGCATCTGTTAATCTATAACGACCTCCTAGAGACTTTTTTGTCCTCAAGAGTTTTGCCATTAAATTTTAATTTTAATGCCCTGTCATGTCTCCATCTTTTTCTCAACATGACCAACACATTCTAATGTTTTAATGTTGACATCTTTCTAAGGTTAAGATTCTAAAACTGCTTTGTATGCTTTAAAGTCCTCATCACCCAAATATTTTGTCGCAATTAGTAAATCGTAATTTGTGTATCGTAAATTGTGCCGTGTCTCTGAGCAATGGAAAATACAAAGTGCACCTTCAACTTTCATCCCCCTACTACTTCCGAAGTAATCTGTCGAACACTCAATGTTATGTACATTGCCGTTAAAATTACTTGAGTATTTACTCTATAGTTTTTCGGCATCAATAACTTTCCCAGTGTTCACACTAACTGCTGTAATACCATTCAGAGAAACATGACCCCTTTTTTGCCAAAGGCCATAGACAAACACCGGTACATTAGGACTTGCATTATTAAATGATATTATTTCGACAGCAGAGTTATATATATAATACCATAGACTGGCTACTTTCTTTGTCGTGTTATTTAATGCATGCATGCACTCGTAAAACCACTTTGGTGGACGTGACAATTCATAACTCTACAAAATATTTTCGCAGTTGCTTCTCTTTTCCAATAAAAATAATAGCATATGAAAGCCCAGTGTTTACTTCATATAATTTTGTATCTTTTTTGATTAACTACTGTTTTAGTAAACCTGGTATTAAGAAATGTTTGAATAACATCACAAAAGTCACAACATATCAACAACTTTAGAACGAAACTTTGGATTTGGCGACCAAAATTTATGTGAATACCTTGTTTTTTACATTTTATTTATAATAAATGTGGTTTCAAAGCACAAGAAAACAGTAGAATGTTCATTATTTCAAAAAAACTTTCAAATGAATCTACAAAGGAAACATACTCTTTATTTAACTTACCTAACTTAGCTTTTAAAGTTGAATTATTCATGTATAATTTGAATTAATTATTCTGACTTATGACGCATTTAATTTCTGGAAAGTTTGGGTTTTTGTACTTTTGTTTCCAAACTTTCGTTTTTTAAACACTTTGTTATATAAAAAAACCATGTTAAAAAATGTTTTGATAGAAACAATGTTTCCAATAGCAGAAATTTGTAAAATATTTGAAGAGGTAAAAAACAACACGCGAGTTTCCAGAAAGTAAACAAACAAATACAATTATTCACTTCACTTCTTTCCTGAACAAGTTTTGGATCAAAATAAATCCTTTTAATCAATTTAAAATATTTGATGAGGCTGAAAAGTAGCAAGTGTCTTTTGTATTGAAATGAAAGGGGCGTGGCAATCAGCTGTTTTTGGGTTTGACGGATGTAAACAAATTTTTTAAAAAATATTAAAAATACTTCTAATATAACTAGAACAAAAATTTAAATTGCATTAGAAAGAGAAAAAGTAGTATTTTATTTTTCCATCGAAATTGAAAAATCGATTTTTGGATCGACTTTTGTGAAGTGACCCCCTTATTTTGACACAAAGAATTGCATTCGGTGCTTAAAAAGAGAGATTAGTATTCACACGCACCCGGGTGGGCTCGAACCACCAACCTTTCGGTTAACAGCCGAACGCGCTAGCCGATTGCGCCACGGAGGCTCGAGAACAAAGCAAAGAAAAAGTACACATAATACGCAACTGGCTCTAAAAGGTACCAATGTTTTCCACAGCAAAAGAAATAAATGGCGTATGGAATAAAAGAGCTCTCCTACCGATTTCTAACAAATAAGTCTATTTAAACTCGAAAGTCAGTACAAAGATTTCTTTAATTATATTTGAACACAAGAAAAATCTTTCGATGTTTCAAAAGAGAAATTAGTACTCACACGCCCCCGGGTGAGCTCGAACCACCTACCTTTCGGTTAACAGCCGAACGCGCTAACCGATTGCGCCACGGAGGATCGAGATCAATGCAAAGAAAAAGAATATATAATACGCAACTCGATCTAAAAGGTACCAACGTTTTCAACAGTAAAAGAAATAAATGGCGAAGGAGCTCTCCTGCCGATTTCTAACAAATAAGTCTATTTAAGCTCGAAAGTCAGTACAAAGATATCTTTAACTATATTTGAACACAAGAAAATTCTTTCGATGGTTCAAAAGAGAAATTAGTACTCACACGCCCCCGGGTGGGCTCGAACCACCAACCTTTCGGTTAACAGCCAAACGCGCTAGCTGATTGCGCCACGGAGGATCGAGAACTGAGGAAAGGATAAGAATATATAAAATGCATCTGGATCTAAAAGGTACCAATGTTTTCAACAGTAAAAGAAATAAATGGCGAAGGGAATAAAAGAACTCTTCTGCCGATTTCTAACAAATAAGTCTATTTAAACTCGAAAGTCAGATTAAACATTTTTTTAATTATTTTTGAACACAAGAAAATACTTTCGATGGTTCAAAAGAGAAATTAGTACTCACACGCACCTCAGGTGGGCTCGAACCACCAACCTTTCGGTTAACAGCCGAACGCGCTAGCCGACTGCGCCACGGAGGCTCGAGAACAAGGCGAAGGAAAAGAATATATAATACGCAACTGGCTGTAAACGGTACCAATGTTTTCAACCGATAAAGAAATAAATGGCGAAAGGAATGAAAGAGCTCTCCTGCCCATTTCTAACACATAAATCTATTTAAGCTCGAAAGGGAAAACAAAAATTTTTTTAAATATATTTTGACACAAGAAATTGCATTCGGTGCTTAAAAAGAGAGATTAGTATTCAAACGCACCCGCGTTGGCTGGAGCCACCAACCTTTCGGTTAACAGCCGAACGCGCTAGCCGATTGCGCCACGGAGGCTCGAGAACAAAGCAAAGAAAAAGAATACATAAAACAAAAATGGCTCTAAAAGGTCCTAATGTTTTCAACAGTAAAAGAAATAAATGGCGAATGGAGAATGAAAGAGCTCTCCTGCTGATTTCTAACAAATAAGTCTATTTAAGCTCGAAAGTCAGTACGAAGATTTCTTTAATTATATTTGAACACAAGAAAATTCTTTCGATGTTTCAAAAGAGAAATTAGTACTCACACCCCCCCGAGTAGGATCGAACCACCAACCTTTCGGTTAACAGCCGAAAGCGCTGGTCGATTGCGCCACGGAGGCTCGAGAACAGAACAAAGGAAAAGAAAATATAATACGCAACTGGCTCTAAAAGGTACCAATTTTTTCAGTAGAAAAAGAAATAAATGGCGAAAGGAATGAAAGAGCTCTCCTGCCCATTTCTATTACATAATTCTATTTAAGCTCGAAAAAGAGTACAAAAGTTTTTATAAATATATTTTGACACAAGAAGATGCATTTGTTGCTTAAAAAGAGAGATTAGTAATCACACGCCCCCGGGTTTGGCTCGAACCACCAACCTTTCGGTTAACAGCCGAACGCGCTAACCGATTGCGCGACGGAGGCTCAAGAACAAAGCAAAGAAAAAGGAACACATAATACGCAACTGGCTCTAAAAGGTACCAATGTTTTCAACAGTAAAAGAAATAAATGGCGAATGGAATAAAAGAGCTCTCCTGCCGATTTCTAACAAATAAGTCTATTTAAGCTTGAAAGTCAGTACAAAGATTTCTTTAATTATATTTGAACAAAAGAAAATTCTTTCGATGTTTCAAAAGAGAAATTAGTACTCACACGCCCCCGGGTGGGCTCGAACCACCACCTTTCGGTTAACAGCCGAACGCGCTAGCCGATTGCGCCACGGAGGCTCGAGAAACAAGCAAGAAAAGAATATATAATACGCAACTGGATCTAAAAGGTACCAATGTTTTCAACAGTAAAAGAAATAAATGGCGAAGGAATAAAGAGCTCTCCTGCCGATTTCTAACAAATAAGTCTATTTAAGCTCGAAAGTCAGTACAAAGATATCTTTAATATATTTGAACACAAGAAAATTCTTTCGATGGTTCAAAAGAGAAATTAGTACTCACACGCCCCGGTGGGCTCGAACCACCAACCTTTCGGTTAACAGC
>BMAO01036556.1:0-23242 GCA_019973975.1 Trichonephila clavata | reverse complement strand
AGATTAAATTATAAAAAATATATTTCTACAAAAAAAGAAATTTTTTAAAATCAAGTGTTACATTACACCAAACAAATTAATAATACATTAAAATTGTTTCATTAAAACAGTTTCTACAACCTTAATATAAAAACATTCAAACATTAATCTAATACGAATGAATTCTCTACAAAACGAAAATATACATCACGATAAAATTTAAAAATTGTATATGTTGGTATCCACGTAAGTGATTTGATATTTACATTCATAGCTTACAGAATCTTACCTTAAAATGAATTGTTTTTCAATAATAAAATACAGTTGAACCCTGATTTACCAAGCCCCTGTTTAACAAATTTTACTCTTTATCCAATAAAAGTTGTGACGGATCTATACACGTCCATGACTAACCTTGGGACTCTCTGGAGAAATATGTTTGCCCCAACCAACTTTCACTGAAGGAAAGAAACTGATTATGCAAATTAAGTATATCATATAAATTCTGTATTTGCGAGTATTGGAATTAGTTGGTGAGTGGAGGATCGTGAATTTATTAAGTGCAAATCTAAGTTTATAAAAGTATCAATTGAAGAATTCCAAGAGAGATCATGCGGAGGTGATTGAATTCAGTTAAAGATTACCGTTCAAGGCCTCAGCAGTAGGACTTCACAAGAGTACAGGTATTGTGATCCTTATTTAAATAGTTTAGCTTATTAGTGTGCAGCATAGTTGATATTGACTTGTATAAATTATCATGGAATCATTTGAGAGTTCGTAACATTATCCCCAGGCTAACGAGTCTCCCTTTGCCCTCTGCTCTTGCTGATCATAATACTTAATTAGATTATTATTGTACTTGTTTGATATTTTGTGACAATAAAATAATTAAGAGTGAATCATGTCGACTGATTATTCAGTTCTTCCAACACATCTAGCTGGTCCGAGAGTAGACAAGAGGGATTAGAGGGAAGTAGGAACTGACAAGCATTACAAAGTGAAGAATAAACCCCCATTTAATGAATAAACCCCAAATTAATAAATTATTTCAACAGCTGAATTTTCTTTTTATAAGTTTGGATAAGAAAAAATTGGATTTCTTTCAAATGACGTATTCTTTTTATCAGGAAAAGAAAAAGACTTGTCTTGTAAGCAGCAAATTTGATAGGAAAGGTTTAGACATTATTAGATATTACAGGTGTAGATGAATCACACAGGGGATACTTTAAGATTTTAATGATTACTTTACATTTGATGATGGATTGCCAATCTGTGCAACTGAAGTTGAGGAAATTGTTGATTTATTGGAGCCAAAAAATAGTGGTTCTGATGCAGATATTGATACTGAAACTCTACAAAACTATTACATTTTCTAATGCTTTAGATTGTTTGGAACTGTGAAAATATACCTTATGCAGTAAGCAGGATGTAAATAATGCAGTATTTTCTTCTCTGCATGCAATAAAAAAGAATGCTTTTGAGTCAGGAAAAAAAATGATTGTCAAACAATTCAAATTAATCAGTGAATTAACTTAAATTAATAATTCACTGATAGTATTTTTAGCTGTTGAATAAAAAGTAAATAATTTATAATAATATATATTTTTTGTGTAAATGTTTATTAACATTTTTCCAAAAGGTAAGAACAAAAAATTTGCATTTTGCTTGTACCCCAATATAACGAATAATTCAGAAATAACAAACATAATGTTTCATCCTGATGAATTTGTTAATCAGGGTTCGACTATAAGTTAAAAAATTTATGGAAGTAAAAACAATCAGCTCTTTTTATTCATTTATCAGACTAATTGTTGATTAATGGTAAAACTCAAAGTGCAACACATGGCTTGAATTATGATCAAATGATAAGGAGGAACTTGAGCTGGTATCTCATTCCCCAAAATTCTACAATATACCAATGTGAAGATTTAAGACTCAACAGCTTAAATATACATCAGCCTTCTACACAATAGGTGTTAAGTGGCACCAATAAAAGTATCAGATATAAAAGCAAGTACATGAAGAAAAAAAACTATGATAATGTATAATAAATCAGAATTTGATTTTATTTGATTAAATTATGTTAAATCTCACTGCACATAATTAATGTGTATATTTATTAAGCATTACAACAAAAATGAGCAATCCATTTAATACATGCAAATAGTAATGTGATCCCTTAAATTGCCTCATTACTTGGTAGCGTGAGGGATCATACAGCTAATAGCCCAAAAGACATTTTACTTCAAATTAAATAAACAAATCAGTCTATTCATTTGTAAATTGTTAATGTTCACAGCCTTTTGCCGGAGAAAAGTTCTATTCCCATGTAAAGTTGAAAGTTCTTCAAATTATTGGCTTGCGGAGTGGATGTCCCCGCACCTCTTTTGCTGGAATGGTCCAAAGTCAGTCCGCTGACTCTGGCACTCCATCTTTCAAAGGTCATTCAAGTTCATCTCCCTTGGTTCTTGAGTGCAGCTGCCCTGCAACATCTTTGGAGTGTCTTTGAAGAAAAAAACTGAAGTGGAAGGTAATGCAAAAAACTGAAGGAGGTCGAGAAGATCCACATCAACTTGCAAGCCGACCCTTCAAACCCCTGGCGGGTCTGCTTCACGTCCCCAATCATCTCTGGGATTGGGGACGCAGTGGATCAGCATGTGACCCTCCTTGCTTTTGTCCCAATTCCATTGGTGCTTGAAGACAATAGGCTGGAACATCTGAAACCAACTCAAAACCATACCTAGTAAACCTTCTGGAGGGCTATAAATTGCCTAGTCACTTTGAGACTGAAGGTATGTCTTTTTCATGACAGGCCAACACTCCTTTTCATTCAAACAGTTTATAGCCCACATGTGCAAGGGTAACCCAACAAAGAATACTGTTCACAGGAGTGTTCTTTTTATAGATCACTGAGACTAAAAACGTCTGGGTAATGGAGAAAGAAAAGGTATGACAACATCAAAGTCATTTTCAGAATTGACTCACATTTGTTCTCCCCCAGGGATGAGAGAAGAATAACCAGTCTTCTTTTGGAAGATACAATACAATATCCCATCTGGGCATCCTGGGGTCACCCTGTTAATCAAACTTGACAAGTATTATTGGGGAGTGTTTAACTAATAAGCCGATATCAAAAAATTTATATCTTTGATAGAGTTCTATTCTGAGTTTTTCCAGTCTACAATTCAATAATAAGAAGCTCAAAAGCAATACATCATTTACAATTCAATTTATAAGTACAATACGATTTAAATCTATTGATGATTACTTAAAAAGGCAAATGTTTAATGCTTTGGTTCAAGCATTGATTAGGGTGTCTCCTGGCACAGTTGGAAATTTTTTTTTTGCCAACCACTTTTAGTGGTCGCCAGACTATCAATATGTATCAATAGTTGTTTTCAGATACAAAATAGGAAATTTCAAACAAAATAATGACAACATAACATAAATTTCAACATATGTAAAACAGAATTTTGGAAAGTGAATAAATGACACGTTTCAACATTAAGAACAAGAATTATAAGATTTCTAAAAAATAAAGACTTACTATACTGTTCAAATTAATTGGGACAAACAGTTTTTTCTTCTCTGAGTTGGTATGTGATTACCAATTATGCCCAAACCACCTCAAACCGTTTATATTTGCCCAGAAGTAATGTGATGGATCTACATTGACTATAATTTACCCGTTTGATTGGTTGTTTTAGTAAATTAGTAGTTCAAATCTGAGCCTTTCAGTGTGGTAGCTGGTGGTTATTATTTTGCGTTCCTTGTAACGTGTTACTTTTGCTTGTTCAGAAATGGATATTTCTCCGAGGAAGAGTTCTAAAATAATCACTATTAATGAAGATACTTCTATGAATGTGAGAGATGTAGCTATGATAGTTGGTGTGGGCAAATCAAGTATTTCAAGAATTTTAAGAACATTTCAAGATTTCTGATGAACGTCTCCGAAAAGAAAAGGAAGATGTGGGCTCAAACGGAAAAATACTCCAAGAACTGATAAAATTCTAATAAGAAATAGCAAAATAAATCAAAGAAAAACAAGCACAGACCTTCAAAGGGATTTATTGGATTATGGTGTTGAAATGAGTACCTCAACTCTATTGAAAATGGTACTGGAAGTTAGCCGTAAAGCACCAAGACCGAGGAAAAAGCAATTTCTTACTCAGAAAACAATGAAAAAACATTTAGCATGGGCCAAAAAATACCAATCCTGGAATGTTATCAACTAGAAACAGGTGAATTTCAGCAATGAAATGCATTTATTTGTGCAGAGATACAAATCAATTGTAGTTAGACAAAGTGAAGTCAAAACTCTGCTGCCAGATCATATCCAGCAGACTGCAAAACACCTTTCTAAACAGATGTTTTGGGGGGTTTTTTCATAACAAATGGCACAGGAAACTATTTAGTTCCTTTTAAAGGCCTGATGAACTATGTCAAATACATAGAAATATTACGCAGTAGAATTGTTTCATCCATGGGAACATTTCAATATGATTTGGCTTCTTCTCACAATTCGATATTGGTCCAGACTTTTATGCAATAAAATAAAATAAAAGTGCTTAATTGGCCTGGTAATTAACCAGACCTAAATCCTATTGAGAATTTATTACATATTCTCAAGAATTTTTCAGCTAAGATGAGTTGCACGACAACAGAACACATGATAAAAAGTGCTATACAAGTGTGTTTCTAAGAATACGAAGTAAAGAATATGTGCGCTGCACTAGTGAAGTCAAATCCCAAATGAGTTGTAGAGGTCATTTCTGCTACAGGAGGATATATTTTGTACCAATATAGAGACTTTTATGTCTATTTAAGATATGTAGTGATTAAAAGGTAGGGTTTTTGAAAAATCGTTTTTTTACCATTTGTCCAATTTACTTGAATAGTCTGTTAAAATTATAATTACCCAAAAATTAGAACAGAATTGAATTTTAGTTGTACTCAAGAAGCTTATACTCACAGACAATAATCTATACAAATAAATAAAATTGAAGTGTCTGTTTGTAATTTCAAATTAGCAGCTTTTTACTTAATGCACTAAAAGTATATACGGTACTCATAACAAAAAACCAATTTTTAAAATTTTTGTCTGTCTGTCTGTTTGTTCCGGCTAATCTCGGAAACGGCTGGTGCGATTTTAAAAATTCTTTCACTAATGGAAAGCTACATTAACAGGGAGTAACATAGGCTATATTTCATTCCCGTATTCTTACGGGAACGGAAACTGTACGGGTGAACGTGAAACTGAATGCCAAGATGAACGCCAAATTGAGCGCCAAGCTGAGCTAATGAAGTCGTTGTTTTGGTTACTGGCGACCGATGCTCTTCATGAGACATAATAAATTTACGCGCACATGATAATACGCTGACACGTGCCATATTTTTTTTATGGTAGTTTTATCTCACTGTTCAGTTAAGTAGAGCATCGGCTGTTTCGGATGCACTTTTAAAAATAATAAATCAAGGCTTCGTAAGCAAAAAGCAATGCAAGAAACAAAAAATTGATAAGTTTTACGGTTAGTTTTAATCCTTTCTTTTTTTTTTTTTTATTTACATTTTTAGTCACATTTAAACAATAGTTATTATAATCCCAATCTATATCTATACAAATAAATAAAATTGAAGTGTCTGTTTGTAATTTCAAATTAGCAGCAATTGTTTGCGGGGGCGGAGGTTTAAGGGGCGTTAGAAATTCCGATTTTTAAGTTATTAGACGTACAGTCTTGAAACTTAGTAAGTAGATTCCTCTCATAGGGTAGAGATACGCTACAAAATGGGTTTCGTGAAAATTGCCCTCAAGTGGCGTTGCGGGACTTAAGGGGCGTTATAGATAATTATTTCCATTTTTAAACTATTAGACGCACAGTTTTTATATTTGATAAGTAGATTTCTTTCATAGAGTAGAGATCAGCCATAAGAAGGTTTTGTGAAAACAGACTTCTAAATGGCGTTGCGGGGATTTAGTGGCGTACTAGATAAATATTTTCGTTTTTAAACTACTTCACCTCCCTGCTTGAAAATTGGTAGGAATGTTTCTTTCATGGAGTAAATATCCGCTACAAAACGGGTTTGGGAAAAATTGATCCCCAAGGGGTGTTAAGGGCAGATATAAATAATTATTTCTATTTTTAAACTATTAGACGCACAGTTTGAAATTTGGTAAGCAGATTCATCTCATAGGATAGAGATACACTACAAAATGTGTTTTGTGAAAATCGACCCCTAGGCCGCGTTGCGGGGGTTCAAGGGGCGTTATTGATTATTTTTTTTTTGTTTGCATTTTTAATTTATTGGACGCACAGTCTTCAAATTTTGCTAAGCAGATTCCTTTCATAGTGTGCAATTCCCCTACAAAATTGGTTTTGTGAAAACAGACCCAGAAGTGGCGTTAGAGATAATTATTCCCATTTTTAAACTATTAGACGCACAGTCTTGAAATTTGATAAGCAGATTCCTTTCGTAAAGTAGAGAACCGCTACAAAATGGGTTTCGCGAATATCAACTACTTAGTTTAATTTCGGGAGATTAAGAGGCGTAATTGATAAATATTTCCATTTTAAACTATTTGATCATCCTGCTTGAAAATTGGTAGGCATGTTCCTTTCATGGAATAGAGTTCGTCTAACAAAGAGTAAAACGAAAATTGACCCCTAAGGAGGGGTCAAGAGGAGTTACAGAAAAAATTCATGTTTTTAATTGTTAGACCCATATACTTGAAATTTGTTAAGCATGTTTCTTTTGTTGAATAGGGATCCACTAAGAATGTATTTTAAGCAAATCAAGTTCTGGGGGGGTGCAGGGGTTACTGGGACGTATCGACAAAAAAAATTACTTTTTTCGAGCTACAAGGACTATAATAATGAAATTTGGTTTGCATTTTTCTTTTGTTGAGTTGAAATCCGCTAAGAGCGGTTATTTTGGAAAACGGCTCTCAACGGGATTACGGGGATATTGATAGTAAAACTTTTGTTTTTTTTTCCTGTTAGATTTAGACTTGAAATTTGGTTTGCATGTTCAATTTACGGAGTAGAGATCCACCGAAAATTGGTTTTGCGGGAATCCACTTGGTTTTTGAGTTACGAAAGAGCAAACATCATTCTATGCTTCAATTTTAGAGATTTTTAGAAAACACAAATTAGATGAGTTCTGCCCCTTTTTTTATCAACAGGCAACAGTTACAGGTATAAGTATATTTTTCAATACAATCGAATTCTTAATGCAGGACTTAGATATCAATAATTTATACATATATATAAGCAGTAAAAATTTACAAAACATCATGAAATTCCCAGCGAAGCGGGCGGGTAACAGCTAGTTTCATAAATGAAATTACAGTTGGCTTTTTTAATCCCAATATTCATTCTCCTTAAATCTGGATAATTTATTTTTTTCATTTATTCTTCCTCACACACCTTCCTTCTTATTCAATCATGTCTTGCAATGTTTCCAAATAAATTCAATAATAAAATTTGTAATCAAATGCTCACAGTTGTCACAAACTGAACATTCAACAAATAAAATCAAACCTTTTCCCATGGCCCCAAAATCCGTTTTAGAAAAGAATGTAAATAATACAACAAAGTTATACTGTTTAGAAAAGCGACCAAAGGTAAATTCCAAAAAAAAAAAAGTATGAATTTTGGTACTTGTATATTAGTGTGACCCTAGCAAAATTTGAGCCATGCTATTTACACCAAGATATAAAAACCTCAAGATTCCTACACGTTTCATTTTTAAAAAAAACCATTCGGTCAGATTTTGGTGGAGCTGCTGTGACACTAATATAAATCAAAGCCAAAAACTTAATAAAGTTTTCGAACAAGAACAATAAAAAAGAATTGTCACTTTTTTAAAAAAACATCTGTTACTTTTAAATAATGAACAACAATGAAGTAAAGAGTATTCATGATCTTATCAGAATATGCCCACATTTCATTGTATCTGTATTACCAAAAAAAAGAAGGTACACATTTACTGTACGGTCACCCTTGGCACGATTTTTTTTTTCTTTGGCGATAAACATTTTAATATGCCAACCCCTCATCCAACGCAACAAGAAATTGCTGTCCGACAAGTAATTACAGTAATCCTATTGGTCAACGGAATTTAGCCTGGTCAAGAGAGTTTAGCCGCCATTACTTAAGTTTCGTTCGACTACGTTGCAGTGCGAGAATGTTTTGTGAGAATAATGTAATGTGGTATGACGAGAATGTTAATTTAAGGAACTTGTTTGGATTATAAAAGGGAAGGAAACGTTTGAATTTTGTATGAAAGCGGGTTTCATCGCGGATAGATATGAGTGTTGTAAATGTGGTAAGGATATGAAATTGGTTGAAAGGCACGATATAAGTGGAGGTGTAAATCTAAGGTGAAAGGACAAATGCATGACGTCAAAAGGAGTGTGAGAAAGGTTTTTTTTTTAATTGAGTCGAATGACATCGAATGAGATTTTAGTTCAGGTTTATTTGTGGGTGAGTCAGAGTAATTTTGATTTTAAAATGAAAGAGAGTAAATGTTCTTCTAAGACTGTGATTTGCCCGCCATTTTTATTGCGCAGGCAACATTTTCACTACGCTGTTTTCTTTAAATCTCATTCGTAGAAAAAGTCGCCAAGGGTGACCATACAGTAAATGTTTAACAAAAAGAATAATAATCTGCCAGAATGAGATAGTTATCTCTAAAAAACAACCACAAATTCAAGAGATACCCTCATTTATATTCCAGCCAATACATTTTCATATAAATTATATTAATACATAAATTATGGAATGTTCTGGTAACTGCTTTGTTAAAAATCATGTTGATTTCTGACAAAGTATTTTTGTATACATAATATCTCCATAATAATATTTATAATTCTTAGAAAAAACAAAGTTGCTAATTGTTTATCAAATATTGAACTTTAAACCTTCTATCTTCAAATAATAGACAAACATTTTAAAAGGTAGAAAGCAAAATTAATTGGGGGTTTATTAGTGTGATCAGTGTCACATTAGAAGCAGTAAAGAAATTAATAACAAACTTTTTAATACAGAATCAGTCATTTGAGAAGGACACCTTTGTTGGCATCAAACTCTCATTCATACATAAATGTGAAGATTTCAATCTGTGACTAATTTAATAAATGTTACACAATAGAATTCTGAAAAATGTAATCTTTACCCCATATCTTTAGTTAAGAGATCATTATTCCATAAACAAACTATAACATTCTGACAAATAAAATTAATGATTTAACTTTATTAACAGAAAATATATGTCTGTAGCAAGTGTAATACATCTTCCTCATTTTTTGATTTTCTCACAATAGTTTTCCCAGCAATATAATAAAATAGTCATTGTAAAATATTATTACTAAATGATAAAGTGTAGAATAGATGGCCCTTTTGTAAAGTAAATTTTTTGGCGACTAGAATCAGTTGCCAAACTATCTAAATGTAGCGGTAGGTGTTCCAAGAGTAATGAAGCGAAGCTAAAGTGATGAAGAGCCGAATTTTTTCTGGCATCTATATAAACATAGCCAAATCTAAGAAGCCACCTATTCTGCACTTTAGGCGATAAAGATTGCAGTTATGTTTAATTTAAAATCCGAAGGTAGTGAAAACATTGCTGAATGACTTAATTTTAATTCGATTTCATTTGACAAAAAGCTGATGTTAATATACCTAAAATATCAAATCTTACAAAATTAATTTGAATTTTAAGACCTTTGTGTAAAATTTATGCATATGAAACAGCTTCATAACAATTGAAAAAGCAATTCATTCCTAAAACTTACCAATTTTTCAGTAGGAAATATGTCCCATACAATCCTACAGTACTCAATTGCAGCTTCAACAGAACAAGTCCACAATGATTTTGATAATGGAGCCAGAGGTATAATTCCTGGCTGTCTTGTTTTAGTAAATATGTCAAATTCCATATTTTGATGGCATGACCCAAGAAAATTCGGCCATGGTCTAAGACAAATATTGTTTTATGACTCACAGGAAATGCCATGATAAATATATGATCACAATATATAACCTTATTAGTACTTAGAAATTTAAATCAGATTTTAAAAAAAGAATCGCAACGAAAACACAGCTAGCTTTTAGTAATAATCATTTCTCATTATTCTAAAAAAATCTATCCATTAAATTATTCCGGATTACAACATTGTCGAAAAAGATAATTAATATTAAAATTTACTTAAAAATATTTCTAATATTCAGTAACAAACTGAATTTTTTCTTTGTTTTCAGATTTAACATTTAAGAAATTGTAAATGTCATAAACACATCAGTGAAGGAAGTCGTTAAATAGAGAGAACTTTTTTACGTGAGTAAAGGGGAAGGAAGGAGGGGGATGACATGAGTAAAGGGGAAGGAAAGAGGGGGATGACATTCTGCAGGGTTACAGAGTAAAGCAATTTTCTCGCCAATATCGGCGCTTGCTTTGAATACGATGCCAAATATTTCATTTTCTCCGTTGACGTATTCGCACGGTGTAAGCTGGCTTCTTGTGGAAAGTATATTGGATTGATATAAAACTATCTATAACCATCTTTTTCGAAATTGCAAGTTTAGATACATGCTACAAATTTTTTTAAATTATTGATTTGTTCAATATTTTTTAAATAAAAAGTTGAATTATGTAATTGTATGGTAAGTAATACGATTACGAGCAGAAAGCGCTCACATTCTTGTTTATGACTGTTTTTTGAAAAGCTCCGGGTTTTTAACAAATTTTAATTTAAATAATACGATTGATTACTCATGACCTGAAATTCCAAAAGGTTATGAATAAGTATTTCAAATAAAACCAAGAAGTGATTTAGAGGCGATCTTTCAAAAATGTAATTACTGTAAGTCGAAAGGGTAAGTAATTTGATACAGAATAAAAAGCGTTTATTAAAGTGATTTGTGTGTGAAATGCTTGTTTTCATATTAAATTTTCTGCACTACGGAATACAATGTTTAATTAATTTTATACACATTGTGCTAATAAATATTCATTGATTATATTTTTATTAAATCGATTATTTGTTTCGCTCATTCTGTGGATCATCAAATTAAAGTTTAATCGTAAATACTTGTTTTATTAACACACAATCAATATGTTTATATATTCATAAGGGCACAAGAGTCGAATGATAAATTAACCGGAAGCCATGATCTTCACTCTGACAATGAATCCAGTTTCTCTGATATTTTTTTAATACAATCCGAAAATTTTTAAAAGCTTAGTAAAAAAAAAAATTATGACTAAATATTCTGTGTAAAAATAAAAGAGCAAAATTAACTAGTAACAATATTTTTTCTCACACTTGAAAGCTAAATCAGATTATAAAATAACTCATTTTCAAACAAAAATTAGTATATCCTACCATAGTATAATCATATCTATACATATAATGTATAAACTCGACCCAATTCATTTCCATATTTATGCCGAATGAAAAGAGGATTTCATTACATATTACTGCTAAATGCATATTTGAGTAAGCGATTCATTTTTTTTTTTTACCAAATGAAATTGGATTTTGAACTAGTCAACAATTTAATTACATACTGCCTGTGACAAAGTTTTTAATTAGATGGAATAAAAATCCTAAATGTTACAAGCTATGTCTAATTTGCAATAAGTTTTCTTATAAAAAGAAAGATAAAAATTTAAAATGTAAGAATTCTCGTTCGATAAGAAACCATGCGATACTATCTTATGGTTTCCTTTACTAAAATAACTATATTGAATGCCGAATTAAAAATAAATTCCCTTATTTAAATGCGTACAAAATGAGCGAAAAGGTTGATTGAAATATTTTTTACCTTATCAACAGTAGAAACTACAATTTCACACAGTTATTTCGTGACAATAAATTATTTTAAATAATATGAAAAAATTAAGTCGATTCCTACTTTGAATGGATGAATAGGAAGTATTTTATTAACAGGAGTTGAAAATTTTAAGTTAATATATATAAATAAATATGTATACATAGGGAGAGAGTGAACTAATAGTAGTAATAAAAGGGATGCATTTCTCTATGTTAAAAATCATACGGCCAATTATTTACAAATTACTAAGAGCATTTCTAAATTTATTTTTATTTAAGTCTTTAAAAATACAAAGCATATGTTTTTTTTAAAAAAAGTGGTCAGAACTTTTACAAGATTTTCCTGTCGTAAATTTATATCCTTTCCAATTTAAAAAGTGTTTATCCATAGAAATGTATCTAATTATAAAACTGATTTTATTTCTAAGCATGACCTGTGCCCCGCCCACTCTCAGACTACATTTTCTCATGCTTTTTTGAGTTCTTAAAAGAGCTTTTTATTAATTTTAATTTAATTTTTTAGCTATTTAATGTAATTTTCTATTATTTATTATTTTCTAAATTCAATAACTTTTTTACAATGGGCATTGGTAGAAATTTTTACAGTCATCTAAAGATCCCTGAAAGGAGATTTTCAGTCCGACAGGACTAGGTGCTCCAAGCAACATTTGCCAATGATAAGCATGACCCTAAAATTTTAAAACACATTTTAACTTTATGAAACACACTTTTTAAATAAATGGAGATCATACTTGAATTCCTGTTTAATTTAATTATCAAGTTCCAACCCTTCAAGTTTTTTCTGTTTCGTAAATCTTCAAAACATACACATACTTTGAAAATAGTTTATTTGTTCTTCAATATTTATTGTATTACTTCTATTTTTTATTCTTCCATGTTCATTTTAATAGATTCTGAAATTAAAAAAAAAACTACTTTTGAATCAAAGATAATATTGAATCCCCTAGTGTAGATCCATTACTTCTCATTCTATGTTAAATGCAGTTAATTGTGCCAATTCTAGTTCATAATGAAGTAAAAAAATTTAATCATGCAAAGTGAGTAAAAAAATCTGGTAAAGCTATTAATATCGCAAAATGTGTAATGACACAGATAATTTCTATCAAATTTCAACTATAACATTTTTTTTTTTGTTGAAATAAAAGAAAATTTGATCTCATAAATAATTGCATTATACATTCACATGTATATATATATACATGTATAAAAACAAACTTTTTAAAGAAGCATGCAGTAACCAAATATCATTACACCTATAACGTATATGAAACTGAAACTCTGGTAAAACACATAAATTTTTACAAATTTGGTAAACTTTTGCAAAAATTACATATTTTTTGAAACATTTTATACAATTAATAACATATACGAGTACATTTGTTATTTTGATAAATAATTTTGAAATGAGACAATCTAAAATATAGTTTACAATTAGAATATAATACATTGTTGACACATTGTGATATTGGTTGCTATATAAATAACACGGAAACATTGGATTCGTAGATATGTGTTGCCTCAATTTCAATAGTATGCGACTGCATTAAATTTGATAAAACACCCTTTTCAATAGTTTGACCGAAAAAACCGAAGTTTATTTTGCTTATTTCACACAATTTTCATATTATTCTATTCTCTGTATTCTAATGATGGATTATATCTACTAAAAGCTGTATCATTGGCCGAGATTTATTTTTGTGGTAATTTAGTTAAGAAAGAAAAAATTAAGCATTATGTAACAAAATTTGTTTAAAACGTATAGAAAATGTATTTGATATAACATGACCACGATAAACCTGGTTCCCCATTTAATTAGTTGTAATCGTAAGGGGTATATCAGGATATAGATTCATAATAAAATAATTTCTGGTCGGAAAATTGGCTCAGTTCAAACTTCACAAGAAAGTAAAAGCTAATCTTTCTTTATAGCCTGTGTGACATATAGTCATTGACACTAGGAATAATCAAAGAGCTCCCTTCTCTCTCCTCTGATCTTTCGTAGAAATATAGAGGCTGATTACCGACATACTCGTACAGCTGTGCGTATGGACATTGTCTTGAACATCGCCCCGGCAACCTTTGACACTACAAGGAACACTCCCTATTCTGCCCACATACCGGATGTAACCCGAGCCGTGTGCGATGTTCCCAAACACTAGAGAGGGTAGGGAGAAAGAAACCCCCTAGAGCGAAAGGGGATGCCAAAAAACTTCTCTCTCAAAACCACAGAATTTGGACTCTAATCTTATTACTAAATTAACTTAAAATGTAAATTTGCAAATAATAGCCTGATGTATTAAACTTAACATTTAAATTATTCAATATCACTCTACCGTAAAAGAGATGACATCTGCTTCGCTTTGCCTCTAAGGAGTAGGGGGGGGGGCATAACAAGACGAACAAAGCATTCGTGAGGACATTCCCACACTGCACTCATTTCCTTCCACTTGATAATCTTTATTTCCTTAAAAAATAGTTTTAAAAAATTTCAGTTTTAAAGCTCATGGATATCAATCCTAATTAGTGATAGTCTAAAATAATACGATTTTTAATTTTTTATATCTGCAATACTTATGTGTGTTTTATGATTACATTATTTAAATCAGCTGATATACCAGCATTTCCTTTTTTAATCGATGCTATTTCTTTGCTCAAACATGAATGGGATTTTAAGCGCTATTTTTAACAAATTAGCTTATTTTTACATACATAAGGAATTGAGCAATATAATATGATCATGAAGTGTACATTGAAAAATTATTTAAAATAAACAACAAGTGTTTTTATAAGTTGTAGTAATATTTTTGGGGGGATAGGTGGGGGGAGTTTGCACGGAACTAGTGATTTCTAACGTGTGTGTGCAACAAAGCATGTTTTTTTTTTTGTTGCTTGGATTATTTCGAATGCGACAATTATTTCTTGGTTAAGTCATTTTAATGTTGCCTAACTAGAAAACAAAAAATGCTCACAATAAGTTTCAGGCTTGTAAAAGTTAAAATTTGTTTAAAAATGCAAAAATTCCTTTATATGATAAAAAAAGATAAATTATAACTAATAATATACACTTATTCTAAAGATTATTAAGGCTGTAAAAAACATTTGCCACTTTGTAATAGAAAAGGGTAAAATTAAGAGAAAAGTTTGAAATAAGTATTAACATTAATTCTGATGCTATAAAATGTAATAAAAACTTTAAATATATATTTATAGTTTTTTTAGATGACATTTCAGATTTTGAACAAAATGTTAGTTTTCAAAAACTCGCGTTAGATCTCACCTAATGTAAAACATTTTTAAAATGTTACGATGTTAATAAAAATTATAAGCAGATAAAAAATATATTATTTTAGGAATAATATTTTTTGATTATATACAAAATATAAATGATCAAATTAGAGAGAGTGAGAGAATATTAACGTCGCACTGATTAGCAACACGAGGGCTTTTGGCGATGGTCCGCGTAATTTTGAACCATGGTCAAGTGACGCGGACGACACCTGAGCTAGCACCCCCTCCCCTAACTACCACACCAACGTGGGACGTTTGAGCTCTCGACAGATTTAACGTGCATCGCCCCCCTACACGGTGGGTCTTTAGTGGTACTAGGATCGAACTCATGACACGCTAGCCATGATCCGATGCCTAGACCACTCGGCCACCGCGGCCATGATCAAATTAGAAAAAGCATTTGAAAGTAAAGAATTTAATGTACAAAGAGCATACTAAGGAAGAAATGTTTTTTCCCCTTTAGTATGGGCAAATGATTATAATGAAAACAAATACTATCAATAGCGCACACAAAAATTTTTCAAGGGGGGAGTCCACGGTCGAAAGTCTCCCAACTCGTATCATACATCAAGACGACACCAATTGATTCTTCTGATTTTGTTAACAAAAAGCAGTAAAAAATAAATTATTAATCTAATAATTAGCATTAATTAATAAAATAAATTGTTAATTACAAGTACTTAATTAAATTTTACGTTATATATATACATAGGATTATCATCAATCGAAAAAAATCTCAAGGGCTTTGGGGAGTGTCCAGACCCCCAGGACAACACCCTTGTGAGCGTCACTGAATACTATTATTGTACAACATATTATTAGCTTTATGGTGATATTCTAAAACCGTTCATAGAATTACACACACACAAACAGTTGAATACCTCTAATAACTGGAGAGAGAGTGAATATTAACGTTTGAACCATGCCCAAAGGATGAGGACGACACCTTACCTGGCACCCCCTTGTCTTAATTTCCCTCCCACACCAATGGGAGGACGTTTGAGCCTCGACACATTTAACGTGCATCAGCCCCTCTACAAGGAGGCCAATAACTGGAGGATAAATATCATAATATTCTTTTGTTTTATGAATCATTTTTCAACTATGATCATGTTTAGTTTCTATACAGGTTGAGAAAACTACCAAATTTTCAATAAATATAGTTCCTTCTTTAAATTTGGATTCCCACGGTTATTAATTTTCAAATTTTTTCATAATTACAAAATAAATCTTTACCTAATATATTCTTAGA
This sequence comes from Trichonephila clavata, assembly GCA_019973975.1. Lineage (NCBI taxonomy): Eukaryota > Metazoa > Arthropoda > Arachnida > Araneae > Nephilidae > Trichonephila > Trichonephila clavata. The sequence goes on along the minus strand of BMAO01036556.1, from coordinate 6,872 downwards.
CTAATATAAAATTATTCATTAAGTTAATTTTTTTTTTTTTTTAGAATCATTTATAGTCTTTGAGTGTTTTGTTCTATATATTTCTTTAATCAGTCTTTCCGTTTAAACTCTAAAACACTGGATGTACTTTTATAACTTAATTCCTATTTTCTAATACTGTTTTAAACTTTTATAATGAATAATATTTATTATGATATATGTATAATTTTATTAATGATTTACTTTGTTCAGATATACTTTTAGAAACTAATGAACTTGCTTTAGGAACTATTCGAATGGGAATCATAATTTTTTGGATATTTTAAATAAACTTCTAATATGTATTTCGTTATAGAATTATCTGGTATTTTAGTTACATTTTCTACACATTTTTTCAATGATTTAAAACCAAAATATGGTAATTATTCAGAAATAGCCCAAACATATAAACTATTAGCATCTAAATACATTAAGTAGATGGATTCCATATTTTTATCAGTATTTTTCATCTTCTATTTATTACTTGATTTTTATATCTGTTATAACATTGAGGTGTATGCACGCTAATTTCTTTTTAAAATCCTATCTTAATTATTTATAACTCTATTTCAGTTTTTTTTACATGGTATCTCAAAAAAAATCCAGGACCTGTAAAATATCAAGCAGGACTTAATTCCTTAATTTTCATATATTTCATCTCTGAAATGTTCAAAAATGAAGTGAAATTAATTTTCAATTGAACCTTCATTTTTTTCCTTACTAGTTCCTACAAGTGTCATTTTATAGAGTTGTGATATGAAATGTTATAACTTTTTAAATAATTCAGTTATAATACGTCCAAATGTATTCTTATAACAGAAATATTCTTACACATTCCTTGTTTTAAGTCAATGAATATCTTATCTTTAAATAACTTTTCAGTGTGTTACTTGATCATTTCGGCTCCTTATGCGAAGTTTTCCTTTTTCCAAATACTCCTTTTTAAAACTTGAGTTACTTCTCTCATTAATCCTTAATGGATTAACCTAAGCTATTGAACATGTTTATTATCGTCAGTATTCAGTTGATATTAGTATTATTCAATTTGTATACTTGCATATGAATTAAAATTTTATCATGTTGTTACGAAGTTTAAATTTTCCCCTTTCGAATATGAAAATGATTTTAAAAATTTCTTTTTTCTGATATTTAAATTTAGATAGATATGTTTATAGAGATTGTGTGCTTTGATAAAAATAAACTGACGTCAGAGGTCGCTGAAGTTTCATTTTCTTAAAATCTAAAACCCCCAAGATGACCGAGAAAAAGTGCAATGTTTACTCAATCGTTTGTAGATGAAAGTGGATTTTGGTTTTTATTCATACTATTAGTTCACGGCATACGAAGCGCTATCTGTGTAATTAAGAGAGTAGAGTGTGTTATTGTGTTTATAGCAATGCATGTATGAACTGTGTTTACGCAATCCCAATTACGCTGCCTGAACTGCGCATGCCCTGCAATTCCGATGCGAATGTAAAAAGAAGTTATGAGTAAAAAATAAACGCCAGTCCACAAGAAACTGTTTTGTGATTGTTGCATGAATATCGACTAAGAGAGAACCATAAGTATTGGCAGTGTTTGCAGCAATAAGCGTATTGTGCTAGAGATTCTTGAGTCTACTGCTTAAGTGTTGGAGTTATCGATACATACTAAATTAAAAAGATATTTAATAAAAAATATCAAACTTCAAGAACAGAGTAGGAAAAGATGAATTAAATATGAAAATCGTAATTTTTTTTTTCAAAAATGAAAACTGCAATATATTCAAAATTACGAGGCCACGAACCTCGTAATTTTGAATCATGGTCAAGTGACGAGGACGAGACCAGAGCTGGCACCTTCCTCTCCTAACTTCCATACCACACCAACGGGAGGACGTTTGAGCCTCGATATATTTAACCTGTATCGGCCCCCTCTGCGTTACGGATCTTCAGCGGTACAAGTGTCGAATTCATTATTTGAGTCCATTACCTTGACCACTAGGCTACCGCGGCCACCTAAATTTGTTGAAGACAATACAACTGCAGTAAAAACTATATATTATCACTTTTAATCGCAAGCACAGATCGAAACCATTTACTGAAGAAGAATGTATTAGTGAATGCTTAACTAAAGCGGAAGAATTACCATATATACTCGAATTTAAATCCCACTTTTTTCCCAATGTTAATGCTGCTGAAAATCGGGTGTGGTTTAGAATCCAAGGGAAAGAAATTTGTTGAAGGGGTATTTGGAGCAATTACGGGGTCCCGTAAGTAATTAAAAGTTTGTAATACTGATAAAAAAAAACAATTCGCTTATTAGTTCTCATTTAAAATTTATTTTAATTTCGTAAAATTTGATATCGATAAAAATTTTACACTATTTTTCATTTTTCACAATAACTTGTTGAGAATATGGGGTGCGGCTTAGTTTCGAATAAATACGATATGCCCAGTACAAGTAAAAAATTTTAAGTGTAATTTAAGTTGAAATTCTGTAGCCAGCATAGGTGATGAAATAATCGAGAATTATAGTCGGGTCGAGTTATGTGTTATGCGTAATACATTATTTTGATGCACTTTTGAAAATCTTCATGAAGTGTAAGTTATCCTTGGAAAGTGGCCGCGGTAGCCGAGTGGTTTAGGCATCGGATCGTGGCTAGCATGTCAGGAGTTCGAGCCCAGTACCACTGAAGGCCGCCGTGTAGGGGAGCGATGCACGTAAAATCTGTCGAGAGCTCAAACGTCCTCCCGTTGGTGTGATGTGGTAGTTAGGAGAGGGGGTGCCGGCTCAGGTGTCGTCCGCGTCACTTGACCATGGTTCAAAATTACGCGGACCGTCCCCAACAGCCCTCGTGTAGCTGAACAGTGGGACGTTAATATTCACTCACTCACTGTCCTTGAAAAAGTGGGTTTGTCTTGAAACTGATGGAGCACTTACCATGACCAGTATTATTAAAGGAGTTGCCAGATTAAAAGAAAGAAGCAAAAAACAGCATCGTAATAGTAATTTTGATCATTTGGATTGTATTATTTCATAGTAAGTACTGTACTTGGATATACTGGACATGTTTTAAAATTGTAAACTATATTCGAGCATGTAGAATTTCAAACATATTACATATGAGCTCAATAGATTTTGATTCATAAAATGTTAAAACGATTTTTTAAGTTGCTGGATGAAATCATTTTCTTGGAAATAAAAATTATGAAAGTGCTGAATTAAAAGATGAACATTGGGTAAAGCACCTGACTTTCTCAGTTGATCTTACAAGTCAACTTAACTTTAAACTTCAAGTCAAAAATCTTTTTGCTACAATGCTATTTGATAATATTAACGCTTTTAAACAAAAATTATTACAAACAGAAAGAGAAAACTTGCCTCGCTTTGAAAGCTTTAAAGAAAATCTATTTATTAAATCCCTTAAATTAAAATTTACAGAATAGTCTCACCAAATTAAATTGTTAGAAATGGAATTCGATCGAATGTTTTTTGATTTTAAAAATTTTGAATTACTATTCCGTTTCTTAACTTCGCCTCTATCTATCGATATTATAATTGTTGAGGAAAAGTTATAAATGGAATTAATTGAAATCTATTGTGATTATTTGCTGAAACAAAAATGTTTTGAAGTGGGAACTCTAAATGTTTATACATATTCATATATGTAGATCGGTTTCTTAAAATGTTATCATTTTAAGAAACCACGTATAGTGGCTAAGTTCGGAAGCACTTATTTATGCAAGCAACCATTTTCTTTAACAAAAAATAACAGAAATTCAGAAAGATCTAGGTTAAATGATCTAGACCTTTCAGATGATCAATATTTATCAACATTTTTTTAAAAATTACATGAGTTCAATATATTCAACCAAATTTTGATGACTTGCTTTGAGAAAATAAGAACAATATTAACATTAAATTGTATTTTGTATAGTAACTTTAATTTTTTTGTTTTATTATAAAACAATATAAAACATGCATAGTTTAAAAAACAAAATGAAATATTAAATGATTATGTATGCATACTATATAATATATTGAATTTTATAAATATAGAATATAATGATTCTAAAAATCCTGTTTTATTAAATTTTTGAACATTAGAAACATGCGGCCCTCAACTTAATAGGAAATAGCTCATGTGGCCCGTGATATCAAATGATTTTGACATGCCTGTGTTATACCAAGCATCGGTTACATATGGCACGCGGGAGAATTTTCAGAGCATCTACAAACTTGTGAAATAACTATCTCATAAAAAAATAGAATGAATGCATCTAACGCATTTTTATTTAAAGCTATACCTTGTATTCAATTCTTTGCCATAAAACAAAGAGACACGAGAAGAGCAAATCTAATTTTGCATCGGATTTCTTATATCGGATTTAAAGAAAAATAACTGATTTAGCTTTTCGAGAATGAATGGGACTGTTACAAATTTGTGTTTTAAAATGTTACAGCTAAAAACACGACACACATGTTGCTTATTCGAAATGTGAAAGATAGAATAATCATTAAAGAAGGCAATTTTATATAGCTGTATTTCATTCTCAATTAAATCTTCAAATCACTTTAATCTCGCTTCGAAAATTTGAATCGGTCAGTTCTTATTTTTAGTTTCCTAAAATTTATTAAATTTTAATCGAAAGCTAATTTAAATTGTTGGATATCGATGCCGAAGTGCATCTGCATAGAAGATTTATCATTGTGAACATGTTAGAAGAGGAAAGTTTTATATTAAATAATTACAGAAATTAAGAGTTATGTGAATAAATGTGTCGATAATTACTTGAACGAGTAATATAGATGTGATGGTGTAATTAGAACAGTTAAGTGTTAGCTCAGTTATATTGTCCTTTTCAAAATTATCAGTCTTCATGTTGACTCAAAATGTAACATTAATTAACTATCAATTAATAATTATAAATATACTCTATATATAAGATGAATGACTTTAAGACTAATTAATAACATTCTATGGAAGACTGGTTCTGTAATTCTAGCTCTTGGGTGAGAAAATAATAACAGCTGCATTCCAGTTAAAAATAAAATGATTAATTCTTTCTTATAAAGGATAGAAATAATGATTAATTCTTCATATAATTTAAGCAATCGGACCGCCATGTGTACATAAACGTATCACAATTTCGATCGAGCTGGTAAGATTTCGCCGGTCATGAATTTATCAGCAATTCGGAATCTAAATGTGACACCAATAGTAGTCATACCATATAGTAGTCAATCAATGACTACTATAAATAGTAGTCATTGATTGGTAATGTTATTTAATGAGAAATAGAGTAGAATTTTTTCTTCTTTTAATATGTGGTCATGGAGTTAGGGATTTTAAAGTATGATCACAAAGATCGACTGATTATTGAAATATTAAACAACCCAAAAAAACAGATTTTACAGTTACAATTTTTTCTTTAATATTCAAAGAGCAACAAAAAATTCTCGTTCTTAAAGAGAAAGTATCAAAGCTTCATGGACAGAAGTAACAGTAAATGTTTTTAGTTCGGTTAATTTAGGCAAAAAATTTTTAAATAAATTTTAACAATGAAAATGAACGGTACTTTTTGATTTTCTTAAGGAAACTATAATTGAAAGTTTAATATTTCATTGTGATTCATTATTCGTAACGCAATTTTCGCATCAGGATAATAATGTAGTATTATTCTAATTTAGTTATTTAATACCTATTGTAAGTTGCTTAAATTGTTTTTGTGCTGATTTATAAATATATTATCAGATTTTGGAAAGTTTATTTAAAGTGGCTTAATTTTATAGCAAATAAATTTAAAGGAATTTAGTGGAATACATGTTTAGAGAGATAGATAATTTATCAGTTACTTTTTTACAAATAATTCACTTCTTAACCTTTTTTTTATATATATGTGATTTGTTTTCTCATGAAAAAATTTTATAACTACACATACTATCGTGAAAGACATCTTTTCTTTCAAATCCGTTGCATAAATAATAGTCATATATTGATTTTATTTTCAAAGGATAACTATACTTTTGTGTATCATAAGCAACTTTTATTTTTAAGACGTCTTAAAACAAAGAACCAATTTTAAAGAATTAATGAATTTTATGATTTGATTAACAGAGAGAAAGTTTTACTGTTTTTAGAAAATATGCAAAAAGATAATCCACAAAGAAAAAAATCATAAGCAACGTATAATGTCAAGTCAAACTTAGTTTCATAAACTTCATGCCCTTAATTGCAAAACCTTAGATCGGGGTGGGCAGCCCGTGGCACGACTGTGCTGTAATAGAGCCGCGAAGATTATGAAAAATTTAAAAATTCAAAAGATAATTAATATATTACTATTTTTATATCCTTAGGTGGTTTTCGGTATTCTTTAGTGGTCACATACAAGCGATCCCCCCCCCTCTTCCACAAATGTTTCCTGCCTTTTTAGCACGTTTTTCACGTAGTGTAAAAAAGCGTATTAGGACGCAAATTTTCGTCTTCGTTCCATATTTTGTTGTACCTTTTCTCAGCCAATAAGCAACCAATTGACCTCGTTTTCGGCATTGGTCGCATTGTGCCCTAGAAGAGCCGAATCTTATTTAAATTTAATAATTTTTAAATTTTTAAAATTTTTTTTAAAGTATAGTACACACTACTTTCTGTTAGTAAAAAGTTCATAGTTGCATTATTGTAAATACACATGTGAAAAACGCGCTAAAATTACTTGGCCATGCCAATGATTGATATCTGTTTTTTTTCCTCACCCTCTTTTTTTTTATTCTTAATCTAACCCATTTATATTCACAATATTTGCAGCTTCCTGGTTTAACTTTGGCTAACATTTGTATACTTTCAGATTAATTTCCTGTTTTTATTTTTATTATTT
>BMAO01036555.1:0-19866 GCA_019973975.1 Trichonephila clavata | reverse complement strand
AACGGAAAAACAACACGACAAAACGACTGTCTTAAGCAAATGATAAACTTTACGACAAAAAACAAACAATTTTTTTTAATTACTCAAATTCCAATGAAAGGCTAATGATGCCTTCAGTGGGCCATTCGTAACCCGCGGGCCATGGGTTGTAGACCACTAGTTTAAATTATAACTTACGTGTATAACTTATCTAAAATGGTTGGTTCGTTAATATCAAGACTTTGAAATCGAGCCTCAACTCTTCACTCTATTTGGATAAAATCTCTCTTTCACTTTCTTCACTGTGTTGGTATCATCCGTGGGGGACACGTGGCTAATTTGAAAATTTCTTTCTGACATCACAACAGTGTTGTATAACCGGCTCTCATTTCATCGTGGATTTGGTAGGCACAGTAACCTTTCTAATGAAGGAACTGAGAACTTCTAGCTTTTCCCGTTCTTCTCTCCCTATCTTCAATTCAAGGCTTCCTAAAACCAATCTAATCAACATGAATTGTGTAATTTACAACATTACGTACTCGAGAATTCATTAATACGTAAACTGAATTTTATGCAGTTACCTCAGTTATATCTCCATTTTTTCAATGAAATTTTATAATATTCCAACGTATCTCAAAAAATCTTAAGCCAATTATCTAAGTTATCTACAAAACTTTGAATTAAAACATCTTTGGTTATTGATATATCAAGACCTTGTTAAGTCGAGTCTAGACTTAATAATTCAAGTATAAATGAGCAAATATATAATTTATTTAAAAAGATGCAGTTCAAGATATCATTGGTTTATTGATATCAGAAATTAGAAGTCCCGACTTCTAAGTCTCGATTAAGGACGAATTTATAACAATGAGGTTTTTGCACTTTAAATGGAACTGTATCGCAAAGTTTTCCTATGGTGTGATAGAGAATTGAGATGAAGAGATTTTTCGTTGCTAGACATATATAGGCTCAAAATTGCGAGATCTGTTGCCAATAGTCAACGAGTAATTTCTAGCATGACATTAATTCAATCTAACAAATGATACGGGACTCCAGCAGCACAATATATGACCCCTGTTATTTCGTGATTTTTACACTTTTCACAGTTGACCGGATGTCAACACGTTCCTTAGAGTTGGGGTGCGTCAGGCACCCTCGGGGTTATTACACCCATAAAGTATGTTAAGGGTATTACTACGCGCTGCGTCTCCTACAATTAGAAAGTTTAAAAAACCAGAAATAAAGTTTCCGCGCATTGATATTGGTGCGATGCGGCGGAGTTTATAAGGAGCTGCACTCAAAAACCAAAAAGGACATAATTGGAAGTTTTTTCTCACCCCCAATTTTGCTGAAATTTTAAGTTCGAGACGAAAGGGCTCGTTTAGCGACCCATGGAGGTACCCGACTCACTCCCCCCTACCTTTCAGATAAGTGGTTATTTTTTTGTATTCATTTTGTGCCAGCTTTAATTGCTTAAATAAATGTAAATTAATTAAATCATGTAATTTCTTTTTTTCATTCAGTGAATTCGTAAATTATTAATACAGCGAAAGAGAGTAATCTAGGAAGTTAATCTTAATTTAAGTATGATGCGAACTTTACGAATCTGGGTTAATATTTGAACATAGCATTGCATTACAAATAAAACGAATTGGATTTAAGATACATGTGTCATCTTTTGAAAGATAAATAATTTAGGAACAATATTTTTGACGCATGATGCCATATACTAAATGTATATCGGCAAGTGTGTGACACACCTTTCCCTTTTTTAAAACTTCTTTAAAATGAGTTTATTCTATGTGAATGTAAGACAAATAAAATGTAATATTTTTAATAACTGCGCTAGTTTTCATAACATATCTGTTCATAGATTTCTTGAAAAATAACATTATATCTGAAACGATAAACAAATACTACAACTTTGACTTTTCGAGTCGTGGACTCAAATCCTGGAGTCACAACAAACCCCGTCGTATAGAGGCATTGATGTTCATTGATTTAGATGTCGAGGCTCACACAAAGACCTCACGTTGGTGTGGATTGAGAAAGTTTACCAGTTCAGATATCGTCACACTACTACGACACACGACTACTTGCAACAACTCTTTTTAAAAAAATAGAGGTATGGGGATTTTTTTTTTTTTTTAGGTTTTAGATTTCTGTAGTACATTCTAAGAAAAATATGCTAAAATTAAGAACAGAAATAGAAATTATTATTACTAAAATGGGAAAAAGCTGGTACAAATTTACAAAAAAATAATCTAAACGTGGCCCATTCTATACCAAATGTTTATAAACAAATTTTCAATTTTTCAATTCTGATGTGTTGCTTAGTTATGCATTTTTGAAATGACCCTCAGGATAAGAGATATTTTAATTTTTACAAAAACTAGTACGCTTTGTCTTAGTTATTATATGAAATTGCTTAAAAAACAGTGGTTATAGAAACATAAAAGGAAATGTAAATTTTGTAATAAAAGAGTGATTGATAAATCTGAATGTTAAAACACTTCTACTATTATACAGAGCATACACTAAAAATTTCAGTTAATTATTTGCAAAACTGTTTGAGCAATCGCTGTCCCCGTTTGAGCATTTAAAAAAAACACATTTCGAGTTAAACGCATTTTAATATATGACATCTTGCTTAAAGTAATAGCATCTGCTTTTACTAACACTTGTGGTTTTTGTTATAGTGAACGGAAAATAATAAGCTTGGTATTTTCATGAAGCTAATAAGAGGGCCTATCAAATAAAATCACAAAAAAATTGACAATTTTTGGCAAAATTCACAATTTTAGGGTAGACGGATTCTTTAAAGACATGTGACAAGGTCTAATCATATCCTGCTCTAATCATTGAGCTATATTTTTTCTCCACTCATCTTTATCTCAATAAATGATAACATGCATAACCTTTGACGAAAGGGCTATTTCATCGTGCCAGATTGCTTTAGTTCAGTACTTCTCAAACCTTCAATACTTGCGACCCAATATTCTATCATAATTTTCATCGAGCCCCCCCCCCCCATACAATAAAAATTCTTTAAATTCGATAATACTATACTTTAAAGCTAAAGCTACTATACGACTTTTACCACTTAAGTACCAGAGGCGTATATATACATCTCGCTCAGCTATTACGTAAATTGCCCCGGACGTATATATACGTCTTTCCGAAATACGATCTTTTCCGTTCACTGCTATCCATAAAATTATTCCGAAGGCTTTGGGATGCAATAAAAGGACCTTGACAGCATTTGCGAAGGATTTACTTATTTCAGAGGATTTTCTTACTGTGTGTGTGATTCTCTGTCTCCCTCCTCCCCAATACACCACATACACTTGCATACGTGCAAAACGATGGCATTCGGAAGGGAATCGCGTAACCTTTGATCAGAGTTAAGGGATTAATTATAAGCCGTTAAAATTATCAAGATAAGTGTTAATTTTTGCATATAATTTTGCACATGACAAGCCCATGTGGAGTCACTGGTAATTTTTAAGCTTATTCTTAAGAGTTACTGTTGTTAAATAAATTATTAAATATATTGTGCAGTACTGATACAGTTATAAGTGTATTATATCAAAGTAAATGTTTATTTATTTATTTTTTATTACGTAAAAATGTATTTTGTTTGTTTGCCTTCAATAAATTAGTAATTTTTTTAAACAATCCTTTTTTCCCAACTTTTTAATATTCTCGCTCCCCCCTCCTAGGGTTATCACGCCCCACAGTTTGAGAACGGCTGCTTTAGTTACCAATGCTGCAGCTTATGATTTGTGCGTTATATAATTCTCTGTCGGTATACGGATTTATTCCTTAATTTGCAGTCCAAAATTTATCATAAATTCTACAGGTAAAAATGTCACAACACGGTTCCAATACTAAAAATTCAAAATAACTTAGACAAAGCTGCAACTTGAAAGAGATTCAACTGAACAAGCTGACTCATTATTTTCAATTCCTCTCAGTGCTTCACTCCCCAAATGAGGTGGATTATGAAATTTCGGCTGCGTTGGATTTCTCATCCTCATTCAGATTTCAAAAAGTCATAAACTTTCAATCGCAATATGTCAACAGCTAATATCCAGAGACAGCTGCTAATACTTATCCAGGTTTAATGAGCGTTAAAGAGACAGTAAAGTTCGTCTGGACGTCGTTTATCCGAACGTTTATTATCCGGAGTGTCCAATATCCGAGCCAAAGTCCGGATAAGTTTTCGAACAGTACAATACTTAACGGTTGTTTCGCGTGAGGTCAAAAGTGACGGGAAAACCTAAGGTGAGGGATATTTAGGGAATTTCAGTTGTGTGATTTGGTAAACATCTGCGCGGAATATTAGGCCAGTTTGTTTCCAAGTGAGGGGGTGTATACGTGCTCTTTAGTTGAGTTTTGTTGATGTAGAAACATGGATGGCATGCGATGCAGAAGACTGTGGATTTCAAATGCAAAATGGTGACTAAATTTTGACTTCCGTGCAAGAAGAATTCGACCCTGTCGACGAAGAAACGGGTGAGTGAGTGTGAATATTAACGACGCACTGTTTAGCAACACGAGGGATTTTGGCGACGGTCCGCGTAATTTTGAACCATGGTCAAGTGACGCGGACGACACCTGAGCTGGCACCCCCCTCTCCTAACTACCACACCACACCAACGGGAGGACGTTTGAGCTCTCGACAGATTTAACGTGCATCGCGCCCCTACACGGCGGGTCTTCAGTGATATTGGGATCGAACTCATGACACGCTAGCCATGATCCGATGCCTAGATCACTTGGCTACCGCGGCGGAAGAAACGGGTGAAGACAACAACAACGAAAGTTGCAAGGGTCCAACAAATGCTGACGCTTTTCTGCGTTAGAGACAGCTATGGAGTGGTACGAACAACAATCAGAGTGCTGTCCTACTTAACTACTGCTGCTCAAGAGAATCAGAGACCATGAAGCGAAAAATAGGTGTTTATTTTCCACAATAAAGGTAAAATTGCAACATTTTAAACCTATTTTGCTTTTTCTTCAAGCACGTGTCCCGCATGTGATGATTTTCAATATTTGTATAGTGTCCGGTTTCATATACTGCATGGATTGCATTCGGTTTTCTGTTATCCGAACAATCGCGTATCCGAAAGTTGCCCGGTCTCAATTGATTCGGATGAACGACGTTCTACTGTATTCTCCATTTCCACAAATAACTCTTCAGATTAAATTTAGGATACACAAGCTTCATAACGGAAACATATTGTTTTGCTTATGCTTATCGATGGATCTGCTGTTAAGCAATAAAGGAAAATCTGTTACATTTACACTCTCCAATTCCTTGAAAAAATAATTCTGAGTAAGGTGTAACGATTTGGGAAAATTGATGAGCAGTGTGAGACTTAAGAAAATAAACGTTTGATTTATTATGCGTTTACACTATGCTGTTAATTACATTATTCATTTAGATACACATTATTCAAGCTATGGAGTATTTCAATACTTCAAAATTGTTATTGGTGAAGGAGAAGGAAAACACAACGTCCTTTTTCGAGTGTTTCAAACGGACTGTCTTTACACGCTCTTGGGGGGGGGGGGTCTTTTCTTATACCTCGAATTTCACTCGAGGTTCTGGTTCTCAGGGGGGATCCAGCCGTTGGTTTTCTTACGGCTGTCGGCGTTATCTCAGATGAAAGGACCCCGTCATATTTTAGGGTTGCACGTGTGATTATGAAACGGCGTAGTGCTATCTGCATAGGGAAGCCGATCTTGCAGCTGCAAGTTTGGGAAATGTTACAAGGGGTAGAATTTCAGTTCGATTGACGATGTATCCTCTAATTTCGTTTCTGTATTCTTATTTCACCGTCTTTATGACGAATAATTTCTAGTAAAAATGCGATTTCCTGTGTACAGAACAAGATATAGGTTTTATTTGTTTAAAGTTTTGTTTCTGAAGCAGTATTTGTCACTGAATTGTATATATTACACTTAAATAAGGGTTCTTATTAATAGCATCACTTCTAGAACCTAACCAAAATATAACCTTCCTCTAGTATATATTAAACGAGTCTGGTCAGATTGTAAAACCTAAATTAATAATAAGAAAAAACTTACTGGAAAAGTGTTCCTCATTGGTGTTGACAAATGACTATTGAAAAGATAATGGTGTAGAACAAAACTTGTGATAGGTCCTATTAGCACCCCTCTACTAATCCTCTTGGGGAAAAAATACTTCTTTAATTGTTGTTTGAATTTAAAATCGCCTTCCGTAGAGAGAACTAGATTTGAGTACTATTTAAACCTTAGAAAAGGGAGTGTTAGAGTTAGTTATTAGGCTGCTCCTTTTTCGAGTGTTTCAAACGGACTGTCTTTACACTCTCTTGGGGGGGGAGGGTCTTTTCTTATACCTCGAATTTCACTCGAGGTTCTGGTTCTCAGGGGGGATCCAGCCGTTGGTTTTCTTACGGCTGTCGGCGTTATCTCAGATGAAAGGACACCGTCATATTTTAGGGTTGCACGTGTGATTATGAAACGGCGTAGTGCTATCTGCATAGGGAAGCCGATCTTGCAGCTGCAAGTTTGGGAAATGTTACAAGGGGTAGAATTTCAGTTCGATTGACGATGTATCCTCTAATTTCGTTTCTGTTTTCTTATTTCACCTTCTTTATGACGAATAATTTCTGGTAAAAATGCGATTTCCTGTGTACAGAACAAGATATAGGTTTTATTTGTTTAAAGTTTTGTTTCTGAAGCAGTATTTGTCACTGAATTGCATATATATTACACTTAAATAAGGGTTCTTATTAATAGCATCACTTCTAGAACCTAACCAAAATATAACTTTCCTCTAGTATATATTAAACGAGTCTGGTCAGATTGTAAAACCTAAATTAATAATAAGAAAAAACTTACTGGAAAAGTGTTCCTCATTGGTGTTGACAAATGACTATTGAAAAGATAATGGTGTAGAGCAAAACTTGTGATAGGTCCTATTAGCACCCTTCTACTAATCCTCTCTTGGGGAAAAATATTCTTTAATTGTTGTTTGAATTTAAAATCGCCTTCCGTAGAGAGAACTAGATTTGAGTACTATTTAAACCTTAGAAAAGGGAGTGTTAGAGTTAGTTATTAGGCTGCTATTATAGTGAGACTTACGAAGCAACTATCGGAAGCTGGGGACCGGAATATCAAGTTGACCCAGGTGAGACCTGACTAGTGCTGTTTCTTTGGTTTCACTCAGTTAAGTGCTTAATTACTTGCCTTAAGAGTTTAAGATAGCCAATAAATTTGACTGCTCCCTAGGTTTATAATCTTGTTCGACAGCAAATTGATTGAACCAAATAAAAGTAGTTACTTTTATAACAATGTTCATTTAGAGTTCCAAACTTCACCTGCGACTTTAGAGTCGAGACAAACTTCCAATAGAATAACTCTTTAGAAACGAGTCGTTTTCATAACTTCGGGAATTTCCTATATCCGTTAACATTTACTATTCACATTTCCGCAGTCGTATGCAATCGTAGATTGAGATTTATTTTAACATCCATTGCATAATCAGTTACCAATGGCTCTCGCAAATGGGACAACATTTAACCTGATATGAATTTGGCAATGACAATTTTGTCGACAATCACACTACTGCATGAGGGCTAAGCGATAGGGTCCCCCGTAACTGGGTCCGACTTCGCATGCCAAAGAGATGAGCGTGGATCATTTTCTGAACCATCACGCATGAAATGAATGTCATTGGTACTGCTATAATTCTATAAGGTAAAATATTTGAGGAATTTCTCCTCTAGTTGATCATCATTCTATTCTTTTCATCCCCTAGTATCAGACGGAAAGTTAGTTTCTGAAATTATAAATAGTCTACCGATTATTCTATAAGGATGTCAATAAATTAAATCTACTTATAATTTTTGTAGTTGTTTTTGCATACATTTTGTGGCATCATAAATAAAAAAATACACAACAGAGCACATCATCACAGTACACAACTTTGCAGGTGTCTTGAAAATGGCTCATTTCCCATGGGGAGTTTGCACTAATGTTACAAATTAATGCTAAATTTTATCTTTAAACAGTGCCAATAATTTAAATCTGCAGGTTTAACAAGTTAATATTACTTTCTGTTGCGTTTATTTTATGATAAAAACTTTAATATTTGAAAGCAAACTCCGTCTCAATGGAAGGGGAACTTGTCCAAATATTGCAGACAAAGCCAAGTTGGCATCATTTTTGGTGACATGGCTACCATATAGATGCTTTTTGAAGTTAATGGAAAAGACTATAACGTCATGACCTATGACGTAATTGGAATTTTCGAGAAAGCATTGGAAGGTAGCCACGCAGATTATAAATGGTCTCTTGCTGAAACTGAGATAGCTATACTTCAGCTATAAAAGTATTCACTTGCCTATGAACGAGAGGTTGCTTGCGAAATTTTTTTAAAATTACGTACCAATATTTTTAGACACTATTAGTTCTGTCTGAGTACTGAAGAAGGTGGGGAAACCTTCTGGAACTTATGCGAGTTTTACTGCTGTATCCTGTACTTTAAGGAATTTTTTTGACAGTAAATTATCTCCCTCTTCAAGAACTGTTATGTTCTTTAGTTTAAAGTCCACGAGCCCCGATCTATGCTACGCTAGAATTTTTACTTAACACACAATTACTATACAAAATGTACATCATTTGTCAAAATCGGTTGAGAACATTTTCCTAGCTTGACAGTATTCTAATACTCATCATACAATTTACGAAAGTAGTCAATTTTGACAATTTTATAATATTTTTATCCCTATAATTAATACACATTTTTTTAAAGTAATGCTCAAAAACTGATCGTATATACACAACTACTTTACTTAAAGATGTGTTGTGTGTTTTTGTCGCTAATGCCACCTGTTAGATGGAGGTCCACGAAATTCATCGTGCCAAAGGGCTAAATGCACGCCTGTCGTTAGCCGTAGCTTTGATCACCATACAGGTGACAGTACGATTTGGCTCAGTTCCACCCCAATTTTGAGGAAGAATACCCTGGAGGTAGTCAAGAGCTTCCCACCTCTCTTCTCCTTCCACTAACTTCACGAGAGGACTTGTGACTCTACGGCTATTTAGAATACCTAGCTGCTGCAAAAAAGCACTCTACTCATTTACAAACATCCATGCCTTCCCCGGGATGGGCGACACTTAAAGATGTTGTGTATGACTTTCTTAAAATAAATCTCAATGATCTAATTTAATAAAGTTGTCACCATATTTCCTCGAATCTAAGCCGCGCTTTTTTCCCCAATATTAAAGCTGCCGAAAAGCAGGTGCGACTTAGAATCGATTTAAGAAATGCGTTTGATGGAACAATTAGAGCAAAATTACGGGTTCTAAACTATTTTACACAACTTTTCATTCACCACAAAGAGTTGTTGAGAATTTGGGGTACGGCTTAGATTAGAGTAAATATGGTATTTATTTTCATATTTCTTATGAATGTAACGAAAATTCGTTTGAATGATAAATGTTGGTCTTTTTTTTTTGATGAATTAAAAACTATTTTCCCATACTTTTTAAACCCATATTTAGGTTTTTTGGTCAGTGTTATACGAACAGATCATTTATACACATGTAAACATGACTTGTTAAAAAATGTAAATTAGATAATGTTTAGGTAAGTTTTAATTACGATTCGAATAATTTATTATTTGGCAACCGCAGTTTTGGGGGAATATATATATACATGAACTTTATGCATTAAACTCAGTTATTTACAATGTGGTAAATTCATGACGATCACGTGATAAATACTATCACATGTTCTCCACTGAATTCAAAATAAACTGACACTAGACTTGCACTTGTTGTTATACTTGTAAAATTTAGATTAAATTTCAAATTTGATAATTGAGTTAAGATGTTAAAATGTTGAAATTCTTTAAACATTTTTTTAAAACTAACAAAATACAATATACAGTTGACTCTCGCTAATTCATATCTTTGATAATACGAACCTCTCGCTAATTCGAAGTATATGCTCAGTCCCTAAAAAAACTCTTGATATTTCGAACTAAAACAATACGTTTTGGTACACTTCAAAATTTCGAGGTAAAATCTGTGGCTGGCCAGACTACCACACGTGATAATTCGAAGTTATCTTATTAAACTCTCGGCAATTCGAACACTATCATGGAAAGTGCAGCAGCACAGATTGATGCTTACAAGTTTTGTGTTTTATTGTCTCTGCACGTCTTCCTTATAACGTAACCCCTTTGATGACCATTTGTCCGCTAACCCTTCTTTGTGTTTTCCGGTTCCTCAGGCAAAAATGCACTTTAAAAGTAGTTATCATTTTGCATAAATCGCGGTTCCTTCACAGAAAAAAGTTTTTAAATCAAACAATTTATTAGAACTATTATTTTTTGAGGATTAGGAGAAAGGCGTGAAGAGAACACGTTACAAATTAAATATGATTTTTATCACATTTTAACTAAATTTTACTTCGTTTTAACACCCCATAGTATCATTTCTTAAAACATTTTTCGAGACAGTAATAATAAAAGTAACTTTTGTTTTACTTTCAGATTATATTATTAAGTTGATTCTGAAAGTAAAAAATCAGTTTGACCAGCCATTATTATACAATTTTAAAAAATTAAGAATTTTTGAAGTTTTTTAAAATTATATTGTATTATACTATAATATATATATATATCTTATTCAATTTTCAATCGTTAAAAAAACCTTTCTATTCATCTTCATCCATTCAAGTTCAAATACATTTTTTAAAATTGTTGTGGATGACACTTGATGTTAACACAGTTTTTTCAAAAAAAAAATTCATTAATTAAATTAAAAAGAAGAATAAATAGTAACATACACAAAAATAACAGTCCAACAACATATATAGAAAAAGAAAATCATCCGTTGTGTCCGCATAGTGCAATGGATAGCGCGTTGGACTTCTTATCCAAAGGTCAAGGTTTTGAATCCCACCTGGGATGGCCTACTTTCTGAGAATGTAATTTTTTGCACAATATTTTTTATTAGAATAATCAAATTTAATTTATTCATTAACAGTATACAAAAAAATAGTCCAACACCACTCATAGAAAGAAAAATCGCTTTCTATCTTGTCACTTAATATTGTGATTTTTTCATATGTATATACATATTTATATTAATTATAACTATTTAATAAAGTAACTAAAATAAAAAAATTTTTTATTTGTTAACCTAAGTATAGGAATTGACTTAAATTTTCTTTTAATCCTATTTGTTTACACAATTTGTGTACACGATTTTCTAAGAAACGTATCTATCGTGTAAAAAAATAGTTGGATGTACGTATAAAAAGAAAAACAACCCCAAATATGCGTCTTTACGTGAAATAAGTGTTACACCTAACCGAATGAAATGAATGAATACTGTGCTCTACATTCCATCATTCCATATCACTCACTTCCAGAGATCGTGAATCAAAACACTTTCTATGCACAAAAACCGGTTGCGTCATCCGAAGAGATCGTCTTAAAGAGAATTCATAACAGGTCCTGTGTGACATAACTATTTTCTGAAGAAAAAAAAGAACTCGCACAATGCGTGAGAGGAGATGAAAAGAGTTAGAATACAACTCAATGGCCTGCACGTATCCTAGACCGATTGAGGTCAGCCCTTGAACTTTGCTTAGACTATGGATCATGTAATTCTGTTTCACCTTTGGTAGTGAGATAGATATTATTTTCCCTTCTTCGTGTCAGGGTTGTCTTTCCCCCACGGGTTTGGTTTCGCTTTTCCCCACGTGTGTATTTTGATGGAGCATTCGATAGTGTGAGAGAAAAATTGGGTTAATTGGCATCAATATTCTACAAGAAAATTGAGTTTCGGAAAATAATAATAAATTTATTTGCATTAATATTGTTGAATATGTAATGTTTTATAAATGATATTCATATTCTTACAATTATTCTGCGTTATTTATCTGAGAGTTGCCATTTTTAAGACAATGTTTTAATTTAGGATTGTTTGTAAAAAAAATTTCTGTCTTTTAGAAAGGATTCTTTTTTGTTTTGGAAGTGCTATTTTATTTATGTCAGATCGTGAAAATTCGGAGGCCAATTTATATTACTGCCCTTGAGAGCCAGTCTTATGATCTCTTTCTTTCTCTGACAAACTTGGAATACACAGGAAGAGCACATGAACTACATTTTCCTCACGTCCAATATTGCAACCACAGGAAGATGACGGAGCCAAATTAAATTTGTACAAACAGCTTTTAAAGTTACTATAACCAGTGAGAAATTGGGTTATATTGTAAGGTTTGCAATCCCGTATCATATTTTCATTCCCGGGATTTCGGAATTACATTATTCACATCCCGGTATTAGGATTGGACTATTTATTAAAAATACTTAAGCATTGACATAGTTGAAATTACATAATAAAACTGAAAGTATAAATAGTAATGGGTTAAGCAAATAAAAATAGCACATAATGAAATTTGAAAAACATTTATTCATTTCTTGTGTTTCTGTAAATAAGCTTTTTAATAACACTGCTCGTCTATCGTTTCATCGTTCAAATGGCTACTTATTTTTGTTACAAATTATCCTGCTGAAGAAAATGCTCTCGTTCGAATTCTATATTAGTAGGTGTTATAGTCATTAAATAAGAGTATGTTCTTTTCAGGTAGTCACCAAGTCTCCCTCCCTTTGCAAAAAAGAACAGCGTCTCAAATTTAATAGATTGCATTGGTATATTACCTCTTTTTGATAACTTTAACTAGTTCTTCTGCAACACTAAATGGTTTTTATGGGCAAATTGCTCCAGTTATTGAATCAGAATATAAATAGATTTCAAGTGCTACCCTTATTTGAAATAGAATATCCAGTTGCACAAGCTGTTAGTAATGCAATGGGATTTGAAGTGTCTTTCAAGCATATCCGCCATTAATTAACGGCATTTAATTGAAGAAGGAATTGTGACAAAGTCTGTTCCTGAGACGTTGCTTATATTATTACTTAAGTATTGCAGTGAGCCACTTAGATCTATGCGACGTTCTCCCATCGAGAAATGAGAGCTGCATGTATATATTTTTTTTACTTATTGCACTTACAATTGCACAAAAAAATTCTACATACGTATTTCATAAACAAAATACAAATTTTCTAAAAATTAAATTCTTGGAAAATTTTAATGAGAAAAAAATTTAAATAAAATTTAGACAAAAATTAAATCTTGGGATTGGTTATTTTAATCCTGGGATTTCGGGATTAGAAAAAACACCGAGATCCCCCCCCCCCCCGAGGCTGCAAACTCTATTATTTTGTTATTAGTATAAAAATGATGACATGACAAACTTTTGTTAAATTGTTGGAAAAAATTTCTCTGTTGAGCTCCCTTTATTTGAAATAAGATATTCTTGGTGCCAAGGTTTCACCATACTTTCTTTCGTAATCTTCTGGTAAAAGAATAACGTCGATTTCGCGCTTGGTGGCCGCCTTTGCAAGCCAATAGGCCCGCTCATTCCCAAAAACTTCCGTATGTCCACGAACAAATACACGAACTATCGAAATGTTTTTATCTTTAATGCTTTAAAGTTGATTTTGGATCTCGTCGATTATGTTGTAAAAAGAAGAAATACATTTCAGAGAATTCAAGGATGAAAGAAAATCGGTACAAATGAGATACACTATTTTGTTCAGTGATCCATTTAATGTCGAAGTGGAAACATAAGAATTCAGCTACAAAAACTGAGTATTCATCACGAATTCTGAATTGAAATTGCTCGGATACAATACAACTCCTGAAGACAACAAATGCGAACTCAACACTGTTATCAATTTTACTATCATCAACAGAGGCGGATTAAGGTAGTTGGAGGCCCCTGGCGGTAAAAGGTTTGGGGCACATGGACTTAAGAGTCGAAAAACTAAAATAGTGAAAAGAGTCATTTACTTTAAATTTTCAAAATTAAATGTAGTGATATAATAAAACTCATCGGCTAAAGAAAAATCTTAACTGTATATATATATAAATACATTAAAAACCTTACTCAAGAGCTTACAGTTTTGCTATACAGTTTGATTTCTCTTTAGCAAATTCATCAATTATTTTTACCATATCTATTTTGTCCAAAACATTTTATTCTGTATATAATATGGCCATGTTGTTCAATTTGTCTTTTCTCCCATAGTACTTCTTAAATTATTTATAACACGTTTTAAAACTAAAAAAGATCATTCACCTGATGCATTCGATTTCGGTATTGTTAAAAATATTTTCAAAAGTTTTTCTACATTAGGATTTCTCTTGCAACTCGATAAATTTCTAGCGGGGGTTTCAGTGTAACTTTGTTTTCTTTTCATTTTTTGTTCCAAGGTGGCGTGGTTGGTTTGTCGCTGGCCTTTGCACTCATCAAGCTTGGGGCCCCTACCAACGCTGGGGGCTCCTGGCGGCCGCCAGGTCCGACACCCGCTTAATCCGCCACTGCCCTCCCCCCTATTTTTAGTAAAATTCGCTATTTGATGACCGTGTTTATTTTAGTATATAAATTTTATACTTAAATTTTATTTGGGAGGAAGCTGAAATATATAATTGAAGTTATTGTCATCTGAAATAAATGTTTCACAGATCTTAGAAAAAGAGAGAGAGAGTTATGTATTATTCATTTATTTTATAAAATTTCAATAAAAAGTGAAATTTAATCAGTGAGCCGTTTATTTAATGATAAACATTATGAAGTGTAATCTTGCGGAATTTCATTTTGATACTTTTTTGAGGATTTTAGAATTCGTTTATTTTTTGTCTATTTGGTGCTCATTTTAAGAATATTTAAAAGCAATTAAAACATTTTATGGAAAATAAATATGCATTAGTTCTTATATATATTTGGAAGAACATCTTGCAATTGGTTCGAATTCTTTCTATTACCAATGCCGGTTCGACTCCTTTTTATTTATTTTGTGTAAGAAAGTAAATCCAAAGTAGTTTTTTTGTGGAATAGAAAATTCTTTATTTCTGCTGTTTGTGTTAAAAATTCAAAATGAGGGGAAGAAAGGAATTTATATCCAGAAATCAGTTAAAAAAAATATTGAGATCGTCGTAAGAAAAAAAATGGGGCAATTTTAATTTATCAGATTCAGAAAATAATTGTGTTCCGTGATTAGTGAAATAATAATGAAAAAAATAATTTTTTGGTAGACGTGATTGCTCATCAGTAAAACTTTAAAAAGGGAAGAAACAGTTGTTTTGTTGACTTCCTGGGCGCTTGCCGAAGGACCTCGTTTGCCATGGGAATGTACCATGAACTAACTTTCGTAGAAACTGTTGTGAATTTTTTTTTTAAAGAAATTTAATCCTTACGTGAAAATGAGGGAGAGATTGTCTTTTTAGCTTCCAGAACAGCTAATTTTTAATTGTAATAATCCCTCCCCCCTTATATTTATTCCAAATTTTTCGTCTTTGATTCCTGTAAAAGTTAGAATACTTTCAAATATGAGCTTGGATTTAAACTTTAGGAGAGGTATATATTTTGCTTCTTTTAAAAGATGTAAAAGTTGCGTGGAAATTTTAAACTGTGTGTTTGTTTTGATATGGTTTGTTCAGTAGCGCATTGTATTAAAGAATGAATGCTCTGTTTTTTTTATTTTTAATGTAGGATCTGCAATGCTACCTCTTTATACAACTTCTGTTTAGGAGAAATCGAGAAGTAATATTTAACTAACAAGGGGACTGCACAATTAAGGAAATTCATTTGGGGACGAGACTTTGTGTAATAGTAGTACTTCTTTAGGGTGTTCAACCCTCAATGTAATAGTGCCGAATGGGCAGTTGATTAAGAGAAAATAGCCTTCGAAATTCAATCTTAGCTTTCATACAGTTATGTTTCAACCAGCGCTAGCGGTACAGTAATAAAGGTGTTAACGTACCTGTGTATCACACAGTCGGATAGGATTCGAGTTGCGCGATCAACTTTTTCTCCTCCAATTCATTTAATTATTTTTAAAATTAAATAAAGTTATTTAAAAAGGCTTATTAAGTATTTTATATAATTATAAAATGATAAATTAATAATACATTGAATAAGATTTATATTATTTTGTAATGTGTGTATGTTACTTAAAAAATAATTAATATAATAAAATGTTATAATATATTTTATATATTATGAAACTATTTGTAACTATATTTACTTTTGAAAGTACAAAATAATTATATTAGTGTAATTTAATACAATATAATAAATAATATTGTAAAAATATATATATAAAATGTAAAATAAATATTTATGTAATTGTAATAATTATTTTTCTTCCTAAAATACAAAATAATTTTATAAAATGTCATTTTATATTTGATAAGCTGTGTTTTTAAATAAATTTATTTAATTGTATAAATTAAATGAATTGGAAGAGAAAAGGGTGAAAACACGACTCGAACCCTATTCGACCGCATAGTACGCAGGTACGTTAACAACCATGTACTGTATCGCTAGCGCTGGTTGAAAGTAATTTTATGAAAGCTAAGTATAAATTTCGAAGGCTATTTTCTCTGAATTGACTGCTCATTCGGCGCTATTACATTGAGAGTTGAACATCCTAAAGGAGTATTACTATTACACAATGTCTCGACCCCGATTGCATTTTCTTAGTCGTGCCCTCCCCGTGAAATATGCTGCATTTATTTCAATACCATATTTTGTGACTGTAAATCTCCGATGAAAAAGATTTAGGAGCTGTAAATTTCGTCTTTGGCAATATGTAAATAAAAAATCAATTAATGAAATGAATAAATTGTATTTATTCGGGCAAGGTTTTAAAATATTAGTATGGCTGGAATTTTTTCGAATCCTATATGTTTCTACTTTTATCAATAATGATGGTAAACGACTCTTTAATAAGCTCATAATTAAATTCCTTAGTTGCATTTGCTGTAATATGATATTATGTACTACATAATCTGAACAAGAAAAAAAATTACACATACTTCTCTTTCAATTTAAATTTAACTCTTTAAATTTAATTAATTAATAGATAGTAATAAACAAAAAAAAATTGCCCAACACCATACATAGAAAGGAATTTGGGAAAATTGCAAGGAAAATCGCTTCTAATTTTGTCCCTTAATATTGTGATTCTGTTTTATGTATATGCATATTTATATTAATTGTAAAACAATCTAATAAA
Organism: Trichonephila clavata; assembly: GCA_019973975.1. Lineage (NCBI taxonomy): Eukaryota > Metazoa > Arthropoda > Arachnida > Araneae > Nephilidae > Trichonephila > Trichonephila clavata. The sequence continues at coordinate 2,728 of BMAO01036555.1, read as the reverse complement.
AAGTAGCTAAAATAAAAATTTTCTTTGTTGATCTAAGTAGGAATTTACTTAACTTTTTTTTTCTTGTTTATAATTCAACTTACCCATATTTTCAACAATTGTGCCCATATTACCTTAGGTATTAGTCAAATATGGGCAATTACAGAGTTTGTTGTGGGAATTCTTTATACACATAACAACAAGTGATAGAAATTTGTTCATATAATATTAGAAAGACCATGCTCTAAAGTTTGAAATATCTTAACTCTTCCGAAAAATGGAAAGTGTTTCATTGTAGTATATTTTCAATTGAGTGTTTTGGTGCCCACATTTACCAATTTTACCTCTACAGCTTTTATTAATATAATGCATTATAATGCATTATATAATTAATATAACCGCAACTAGTTTAACCAATTGTTAATTTTACTATGATGATTAAAAAATTTTCATCCGTGTCTTAAAATTTTCCTTTAAAAAAAAATTTTTTTTGGCATCTAACCGAATTTATATTGAATTTTATTTCGAGGTCCAAAAAGTCTGATTATTACTTTTTTTTAGATTCGAGAGACGCCATAATCCACCAGAAGCTGAAAAAGAATGTTTAACTATTCTAAAGTTCATCTGAATCGTTATCTATGTATAAAAACGAATAACTGGAGAGAAAAAGCACTCATAACAAAGACATTTTCGCAACAGTTACACAATACATTCTTAATTAAATGTAACATCGTGGTTAATTACTTTTTTATATAAAAAATTTTCATATTATTACTGGATTCATGTAAGCCAATTTAAAAGATTATTTCATTCTCAAAGGAATGAACTTTCAGAGTTATTGCACCAACTCTCATTCGTAAAATCCTTTGACCTAACGGATAGCTTAAGAAAAGATATCTTCAAAAAATTAACTCAAGACAAAAGCCAATTTAAATATTACTTTCCCTCTAGAATTAATCAGCTTTGTCAATTGTGAGACAATTTCCCCAATGCCCGTTTCAAAATCCAGATCTAAATGAAACAAAGCCACCCAACAGATATTCACTTACACAGACCTTAAAAGCTGAGATAAAGAATATTAATTTCATTTTATCCTTGCTGGAAACTATAGCGGCGTAAATTTTAAGCCCAATTACAAAATCGTGTTGTCTATGTCAACGTGAAAAAAGTGTCTTTTTACACTTTCTCCGATTCGACCTGACCCTTGTTGGAGATCGGACAACTTTTCATGGACATCCACTGTCCCTTTTACCTTGTCCCTTACATAATGTTACATCATCTGTGACATCAAAGAAAATGTGGGTCAAGCGAGGATCGGTCACCCCAGCTCCAGAGTCAAGGACGCAGCGGTCAGTAGGCAAGTGTGACCAGTTGCTTTCTGCCAGATGGAATGGAAAGTTTATATTCGCCTTTTCATCAAAAGTGGAAATGGAACATAACCTTCAACTCCTGTGCATTTTCGCTTGTTGTGTCTATAAGAAATTCTAGAATTATTAAGTAATAGATGAAAAAATTAATTTTGGATCTTGCAGGTGAGGTAATCGCTCGTTGTTTACATTGTAATGGATTGATTCGTAAATGGTGTAAGTCCTTAATTAGTTCATCTCACAGAAGGATTGTACGTCTGATGAAAACTGAAAAGAGAAGAAACGACGAAAAATTACAGAATTACTTTCTTTGATTATTAGTCATTATTTACGTAGTATTTGATTTGTGAACATGATATAAATATTATTTTAGTTCTTGTAGATTAGATTCATTATATAAGGTAAGACGTTATAAAATGGTTAGGGGTGGGTTGATCAATAATTGTGTTATTAATACCTTGATCAAAATTGTAACTAATACAACTTGTCTGAAAGTGGTGTACATTTTATTTTAAAGTATAAAGAAAACTTGTGTGGAGAAAAATTTGTCTGCTGAAGAGCCTTCCACCCTCCTTAGATATAAGTGCTTTATAACTTGTCTTTTTTTGGTAATACAAATTTTATAACTTGGTTTTATTACCAAACAAAAATTAGGCTATTTTTAGTGGAAAATGGTGGATGTATTTTACCTGGTTAAGGTTGATTCTCGTGAATCAGATATTACAAGCTTTTTATTTAATGTTTATAACAATGTAAAGTGTTAATGTGTAAAGTGTTAATGTGTAAAGTAGTGTTGTTAAGAACACATTCCAAACCATCTTAAATGACCTTTGAGGAGTATTCAATATGATTATATGTAAACAAATTTACTATATTTTGGAATTTTTGATTGCAATGTTTTAAACAGTGAATGGGGTGAAAACTCTCAAGAGGACGCAGGGATGTAAGATTGCAATTACTCGTGTTCCAGGAACAGGATGTATTACGATCCTTCACGCCAGTGTTTTCCGAAATCTATATATAATGCCTGACGGTTCCTGCTTCCATCTGAAACCCCTTGTCTACCCGCTGTCCCGGCTAGGTGTGTGGGAGAAACTGAATAATCAACAGACATGATTTCACACTAACTATTTTATAGTTACCAAAATATCAATCAGGCACAATAACAATCTAATTAAGATAAACGATCAAATAGTAGAGCGCGGAGGTGAGATTCAATAACACGGAGATAATACTACGGACCCTCAACTGAATCTACGATAGCTTAAATACGCTCAATATAAACTACGTCACACACTAATAAGCTAACTTCTAATTAAACAAGGCTCACGATATGAAGCTGATCCTACACTTGAATCTTGCAGGAGATCTTTATCTGGATT
>BMAO01036554.1:0-33731 GCA_019973975.1 Trichonephila clavata | reverse complement strand
TGCTCTAGTACTACTGTGGCTAAGATTTTATTCTATCATGACTATAGTTATCTTAGGATTATTACTATTTTGTGCATATTTTTGTTATATATATATATATAATAAGTTACATATAATTTGAAATAAGTAGTAAATCATTACCTAGGGATAAAGATTCTCAGAAAATTAACATACAAACCAGATTTCTTTCAACTGTAATAATTTTGAATAAAAAGTCAAATTATGACAATAATTTATTGTTTCAAAATGTTTTTAGAACTGGTAGTTTTAGAAATAATCATGAAAGAATCCCTTATTTCAAAAAATGACTCTGACTATATTTGGAAAAAAAATTAATTGAAGATGCACTTACGAAAAATCAAGAGATCTCTCCCAATCGTATTAAAGAAAAGGCTTACTTCTCGTATGATAATATCTATAAAAAAATATAAACATTTGAAAAATAAAAAGTTTTTCTATGTAGAAATTTGAAGATTGATACAACTTTTGTATAAGGAGGTTTGTTCTCAAATAAGATACAAAATTTTACAAAATCAGCACTTATCACAGAAAATGTTTCTATTTATCTTGTAAAGTCTTTTATGCCTTGTGCTTTCATTTGTTTAAAATTTTGATCAATTGTACTTGAATATATTCTATAACTTTTTTTCTAAAAGTAGTAAAGTGGAAGTTCAGTATTTCATCATAATCATGCAGAGATAGAAATTTGTTTTTATCGCTTCTGACGCAAAAAGATGATTAAACAAAAAGGATTTCCTTTATCCTCCAATGCCTCTTTAGATATTATTTTTATGCTTTATAAAGTCTGTTTTCTCTTCTGCTTCATTCTACCCGAAATTCTTGAAATGGGTAAACAAACTCGATCCTTCATTTGCATACATTAACGAATCGGGACCTTTCATTTAATGATTTTTGTGTAACTTATTCAGACCCTGAGGTATTTTTCAAATGTTACAGTTTCAAAATTTGAATGAACTTTTTTAAACGACTTTGATTTCTTAATTTAAACGGCTTGTTTTGACATTCAAAATGTTTAATTAAAGTTATTGCTTGTTGAGATTTTATCTTCGCTTCTCATTTCAATTTCTATCTATAGATTTTACTTTAATTTAAACTCAATAGTTGCATTTCAACAATCGATTAAAAAGTTTTAATTTTTCGTAAATATGTTTATTATTCAAATGAAGTTTCATAAAAGGTACGAATAAATTGAGATTAAAATTTGTAGTTTATTTCTCGGTTTTATTTATGTGATTACACTTTTAATTTTTGATAAAAATATATCTAAGTTTTCATTTGGATTTTACAAAGTAAAGATATGGTTGGATAAGAAGTTGACAGAACATTCAAAAGTAGAATTGTGTGTGCTGTGCCTTAAAATTCAGGAACCAAATTAAAAAATCATCATTCCAGAATTTGATTGTGTATGAATTTTCTTGGTTTCCTCTTCTTTCTCTGGTTCCCCGTTTTGCAAACTGCTTCTTTTTCGTTAAGTTTTCTAAGATTTTGTCATCGAAATGTGAACTTCGATTTTAAATAACTTAATTTAGTTAGTTTTGGCAAGCATAATTAATTATTTTCTCTTTTTAATTGCCAGCTTATAGTTTTTCCCACAGAATTATATCAGAAAGACTTGGAACATAAAAATCGCGTAATCGATATCTTGTGACTTTTTCCTGATTGTGATAGCCATCAGAAATAAAATAATACAATCTATTTTTAACTCGCAATTTCGATTGACATCATCAGGTGATAGCTTCATACCAAAAGGAATCAAAACTAGACACGAATCTTTAGAAACTCAGTGATTATCTCATTCTTTCCATGATAACTTCAAATACAGAAATGAAAGTTATTATGCATTCATCATTGAGATAAAGAAATTTATCTTGTCATTTGATTTAGTAATCGAAACAAAGCACTTCAGATTGAAAAAAAACGACAATGTTTGCTATTGCTTAAGTGAATCGAAGTATTGTTTCTTTCTTTATTCACAGTATCAGGATCTGGGTCATTTAAAATGAGAAGAGCTGTATAAAAATGAGTAACACAGTAAAATATAAAATAAAAGTATTTAAACTGCAATAGCTAATAATAAATACCTATAGCAATTTTTTTTTCAGTTACTTCTTCCTGGAAATTCATTACTTCATAAATAAATAAAATTTTTAAGGAATTTTATATTTTATTCGAACACCTTGTAAATAAAAATACAACGTAGAAAAACTTAATTTAAAAGTAAATTATGGGATAAAAGGTTTTACCCATACAATGTAATGTTAACATTGAATCCCTTAAATACTGAAAAAATTTTAGAAAATTTTCCGTCAAAATAGAAGTTTTTAGCTTTAAACATCCACGCACAATTTTTTTTAATTTTTTTTTATTTCCGTCTATCGTTCAAATTAAGAATAGTTTATTTCAATTTTTCCCTCACACTGTTCCCTACACACATACATGTAGGAAAATCTCGGGTTCTTCTCAGATTTTGGATGCAATTGAAGGCGAATCACTGCTACATTTTACATTATATCGCTAAACACACTTTACTTGTTTGTGGAATAATTCTTAATATAGGAATAAAATGACTAACGAGAAAATTAATGTTATTTGGGTATGAACGTGGGGTGTTCTATAAATATATCAATTGTTATAATTTTTAACTTCTATTCCGAAATGCTGAGTTAGTGTAAAAATGTAGTATAAAGCACACCACGCTTTTACCACAATGACATTAATTTTCTCGTTAATCATTTTATTCTTATATTAGAATTTTTTTTTTACTTTTTAGTTCAGTTTAGTATAAAAGAGTGTTTTTTTAGTTTTTTTAAAAATATAATTTATTTTTCATTTTTTAGTTCGATCTACAATAAAAGAGTGTTTTTTAGTTTTTTTAGCTATCATTTATTCATTATTGAATTAATCCTTGAGTTTGATATTTTAACCGGAATTATGTGGCTGCTGGAATTAGTCTTGCTCTTCACTGGATATTAATTATCGGGTCTGAGGGTATTCATTCTGTTCGTTTACGGGGCCTCGGATGAGTCCCGTATCGTTACATTAAATTCCGTCTCTATAGAAAAGATCAAACAAATAAAAGTGTAGAAAGAAAAAAAAGTTCGAATTTTAAAAAATTTTAATGTACGAGGGTGGTCCGATAAGTACTTAGCCTCACTGCCTGATGGTGCCAATATTGCGAGAGAAATATACTATATATATAGTGTAGTACCTTCCTGTAGACGGCTGCTGACGAAATTTCAGCCGGATCGGACTAGTAGTTCTGGTTTGAGAGCGTGTGAAAGCAAGCGTGTCCGTTGATTTAAAAAAAAATGGAAAAGAAGCAATATCGGTTGGTGAATCGAGTCTTGTTTTTGGAAGGAGCAATATCGGTTGGTGAATCGATTCTTGTTTTTGGAAAGGAAATCGCGCAGTGAAATTAAAGAGGGCTTGGATGCAGTGTATGGGGACGCTTCTCCTTCGATGGCGACCGTCAAAAATTGGTTCAACGAATTTCAACGTGGTCGCACGTCGGCTTTTGATGAGCCGCGCCCAGGTGCCCCGAAAACAACAACCACGGAGGATAACGTGACGAAATCCACGATCTCGTTTTGGCAGACCACCGATTGAAGGTGCACGAGATAGCTGAGATAGTAGGCATCTCAAAAGACCACGTGATGCATATCCTACATGACATTTTGGGTACGAGAAAGCTGACGGCAAGCTGTGTGCCGCGTTTGCTCACTCCGGATAACAAGCACAACCGTATGGCCACTTCAGAGCAGTGTTTGACGCTGCTTAAGCGCAATCCGAAGGAGTTTTTGCGTCGTTACGTGACCGTCGACGAAACATGGATCCACTGGTACACACCAGAGACTAAGGAACAGTCGAAACAGTGGACTTTACCCGGTGGACCTGCTCTGAAGAAAGCGAAGACTGTCCCATCGGCCGGAAAGGTGATGGCCACCATTTTCTGAAATTCGCAAGGTGTGATATGCATTCACTACCTGGAGAAGGGCAAAACGGTCACAGGGCAGTACTATGTCGAATTATTGGGACGATTCGACGCCGAATTAAAAAGAAAACGGCCCCATTTGGCGAAGAAAAAAGTGCTCTTCCACCACGACAATGCACCGGCTTACACCTCCGCACTCGCCACGGATAAATTTATCAAATTAGGCTACGAACTCTGTCCCATCCACCATTTTCTCCAGATTAGGCCCGTGCGACTTCTTTTTGTTTCTCTAACTTGAAAAAGTCACTCGACGGGCAGAAATTTCACTCAAATGAGGGATAAATCGCCGCCACGGAGCCTACTTTGTAGACCTCAAGAAAACTTTTTTTTTCAGACGGGTTAAAGAAGTTGGAGCATCGCTGGGTCAAGTGTATCGAACTAAAAAGAGATTATATTGAAAAATAAATTGCAGTTTTTCCAAAATTTTTGTTTTTTCATTTGTAGGCTAAGTACTTATCGGACCGCCCTCGTACCATGTTTTTGTAACGAATTAAAAAGTATAAAATTCCTCCTTTTCGTTTCTTTTTCTTTCACATTTTCATGCATTGTCATCCACTTCTGAGCTATGGTCCAAATTTCAAGTCTCTAGCTCTCATCGGAAAGTCACACAGTTTAAAATCAATTACAAAATTCCACCTGGGCAGACATTCAAGAAAGCGAGTTAATAAAAACATGGTAATGTTAAGTGTCAATCGTATTATCCCCTTTTAAACGTATTGCTATAATGTTAATTCGTATCATCACTTCTAAACGTATTTCTTTATAAAAATAAAAAATATTTAGCAGTTAGAGCATAAATTATTTTTTTCACATGCACCTTTTTTTAATTTTATTTTCAGAAAAATGTTTATATTAAGATAAGAAATTGCTAACACACACCCACATTCTACTTTCTCACATAAAGAACTCTTTTTTTTTGTTTTATTTGTATTAACCACAAGTGTATTTTGCACTTGCATATAATTAGTTTTAAATTAAAAACACTCGCTTTTAGGGTTACATCTTCTTTTAGTTGCTAAATCTGGAATTAGTCGCCAAATCTGGAAATGGTATATAGAATTAGTCGCAAAATCTGAAAATGGTATATGGAATTAGTTGCCAAATTTGAAAATGGTACATGCAATAAGTCGCCAAATCTAGAAGTGGTATATGGAATTGTCACCAAAGCTGATAATCGTTATTCCTGACGTTGCTGATAAGGACAATGGAAAAAAATTATGAAATTTTTGTATTGTCATCGGTCCTTGACAAGTGTGCAAAATTTCGAATTAAAAATCGAGTTCAGAGATTCCGTTACATACAAGTGAAACTTATACAAGCGTGTTAAAAACAGTGCATGAGCGTATTATGTACTCCAGCATCAGCCATATATGTGCCGTGGATTTGTCTCCGGGCTTGAGACCTCAACTATTTTTCGGTAATACCTCCCTTTTAGGACTCTGAAGCATTGAAATAAATTTGTGAGCATTAATAACATACTTCATTTATTATAAAACAGTTTCATTATATATAGTTTCCTAACAAATGTTTTACATTATATTCTTAGTAATACATTGCAATTGTGTGAATAACATTCCCAGTAGAACCAGTAGTTTGTTTCACGCCGATAATCCTTCTATTCATATTGCAAGGTGCACCACAAATTGATTTAATGAATTTCAAGAAGAAGTGAAGCAGTAGCCTTGGAACCTTTAGTCAAATAATCTTAACATTATTCAAACAAAAGAAAACAAATATATTGAGCGATAAGTGAGAGAACGTTTTCCTTTCTCATTATCATTAGCAAAATTGGAATTTGTTTTACAGGAAAAGTGGTATAAAATATATTTATGGGATAGAAATATCTGTATCTATCTGTCTATATATATATACATATGACTAGTTATATGCTATATATAGTTAGTTATAACTATATATACATATAACTATATATATATATATACTTATAATATATATATATATATATATATCATTTTGGATTAATGACTAATACCTATAAAAATTATAATCCACATTGCAATTTTTTCCATTACTTTGTCTGCCCCCTTTATAAATAAAAGAAAGAGAGGAGTACTGAGTTTTTTTTAAATTGCATACTTCTAAATTATTATAACTTTTTCTCTAATATTTAGTAATAAGAAATATCAAAAGTAATCTTAGATCCACACATTTATTTAATTCCTAAGAATTTTCTCTTAAAATGAAGTTTTTTTACCTATTTCTGTATAGTATTTATAACCGATTTCCTTGCTTTCTTTAAAAAAAGTTTTTAAATTACTTTTTAATCTATCAATTAAAGTATGAAAAATTACAAAAGCTAGGGTTTACAATTTATTTTGGTAATTAATATTCTCATCTAACCATCACTCCCAAAATTTTTTGTTTGAATAATGAAACATAAAAGAGAGCACACACAAAAAAAAATCCTTATCTCCAAATTATATTCGAAACCGATCCTATTTTTCCAATCCAAATTCTGAGTCTCCTTTTTTCGTACTTTTGAAATAATTAACTTAGATTTAAAATAGTAATATTTTCATTTGTAAAAATGAGTATCCATTAACTGAACAAACAATTTAACTCTACTTATTTCATCAATGAAAAAAAAAGAAACTATTTTAATATTAAATTATATCATTCTATTATATAATATTAAAAGAAGGAATTTTTTTAATAATAATAAACAGAGTTTTCCCCTGCACAATAAGTTTTCTATAGAATACTGAAAATAAAGTGGTCAAATAATGAATGATAAGTATTCAAACTCGCCTCCAAAATTTTCATTGCTCCGACTTTCATTAAACGAAATCTTAAAATAGAGATATATGTAAAAAAATTCTTATTATTAAATAATAAGGTTATTATTAAAGTTAAATGATGATGAGGCAATAGAATTTTAAAAAACTCTTAAGGAGAAGTAATGATAAAACAGTTCAACACACACGTGGTTATAGAAATACAATACTTGAATAAAAGACAAGTATAAAAAATATAAAAGTAACTTAAAAATTAATCAAAATAAGACTTACATCGTTTCATGAGTGGATAATTATTAGCCTTCAATTTTTAATATAAAATAATGATTAAATTACAATAATTTTAAAAAGGAAAGTATTTTCTTTAAAAAAAAAAACTATCAATAGCATCTCAGTTACCAAAATGTAACACATTGTTTTAATATGATGTCATGACTTGATAAAGAATTTTTTTTTATTTTCTATGATAGGAATTTATTTTCGAATTTTTAAATATGTTTTCCTCTTTAACTATTTAAATTATTTGGAATAGTAATGTACAAAAGTGCGTTGTTGCTTTGAAATTGAAACGTGGTTATTTAATTTTTGCATAACATATTTAACCCCTTAAAGTGCGAGTTTTTTTTGGAAAAATGGTAAAAAATGATCGAGGTTTTTTGACAAAAAAAATTAATATATAGGTACAGTATAAATTAATTTTTGCAATTTCAGTTGGGAGAGGTGGTGACTAGGAGGTGGGAGGTAAAAGTTCTGAAATTTTTTTTTTGCAAATAAAATGTAAGAGTTACATGTGTAAGATTACATGTTTATTTTCAATTTCAAAATATTAAAATCACATCAAATCAAATTGTCATACTTACATGCATAAAAATGTCTATAAAATGTATTACTTTTATAAATTAAATTAAAATGACATTTTTGGAAATGAAACTAAAAGAAAAATATTAAAAATTATAATAGTAAGTAAATAAGTTTTTCATAATCTAGCCTATTTATTTTTACTAGAACGGTTCTCAAACGGGCATTAGAAATAAAATAACGCAAGATACAAGATCGTCCGTGTGAGACTCGGGCATGTGCAAATTTGCCGGAAAATTTCGCTTGTGTCAGACACGAGCAAACGCGTTAAGGGTTAATTTACTTATAAATGTAGAACAAATCCATTTATTCTCTTTTGAAACAGAAAATCAGAAAAGAAAAGTGAAAAAAAGGGTTTATTAGATATTAATTAGTGTTACGTAAGGTCTGCTTGCCCTGGCAATTTCTTTATATTGGTTCTTGGCAAATTTACTTTTAAAAAGATACATTTGATTTAATCGTCTGTATGCATTCACTTTAAATCTATTCTCTAAATCTTTCGAAGAAATTTTGAATAAGCAAATATAGTTCTAAATTGGATGAATTATTTTTTTCTTTTCCTCACTTTTTATTCTGTTTTCTATACCTGCTATATAGTAACTAAACGCTACTAAAATTTCACAATTGAAGTGCTAGTTTCTCTCTTTGCATGTAATATACAAATATACATATATCTTTCCCTATAATGTATGGAACATACAAAGACGATATTTTGAAAAGGTTCTTTATTATTTTACATACAGAATATCGTAAGGAAATAAAGATTTCTTCGAATAACAAGCTCTTCCTTATAAGAGAAAATGCTTTTCAAAGTTTTATTTTATCCCTCATTACAGTTCACAAAAGTTCTATTTGCCCTCAGGCAAGTAGGAAAAATGAAACGACTTGCTAGTTTTCAAGAAAATGATAGTATGTGGAGTATTAATAAAAAACGAACGTACCTACTTAATGTCCCCCATTGTTATTTTATTCAGACTTCAAGTAAAGAATTATAAAGGAAAATTTTTTCTTAATATTTACGATTGCTTTTTGAGTGAGGTCGTAACTTAATTTTGGGTAAGGCTAGCGTGATTTCAATTCTGGAAGATTTTCTACTTTATATCCTACATTCGATTCAAAATAATAAGTCTGAGGAAATAACAATTCCATTTATTGAACTTAGTTTTTTAGAATTGGAAAAAGTTCGAAATGCGATAAGACCACATTCTTCGGTTCGAAGAACTCTTTCCAATTCTCCAATTTAGAAAACCAATATTAAAACCTGTTTATGTATACAGAAAAGCGTGAAAATAAAGATTTTTCTTTTTTTTTCTTAGGTGAGGTGATTCAATGTAAAATATCAAAAAAAAATTCCCTTCTGGTAAGTTTCATCTTTTGCAAGTAAACATACCTTTTGTTTTGTTTATATCTATATATATATATATATATATGTAAACATGCATACACATATGTATACATACATGTCTATATGTTTTATATTAATAAACGAAAGAGTTTATATGTGTGTGCCTGCGATGTAACACCAAAATGAAAAGACTATGATGCGTGAAATTTGTCAAACTAAAATTATGGGTGATGATAATTTACACCTTCTAAAATTCACTTTTGATTTCTTAAATTTTCAATTTTTCGGCAATTTTCCGTAGCTCTGAAGATAAGGAGTTATCGCGTCTATCTCTGAATGTGATTAGTTCTTCATCATGTATAGTTGTTCAGCGATCATTACATATTTTCATTTCTTTATTGTACTTATTTATTATATTTATTTATATACTTATTCCTTGTGTCAGAATTAAAATTGTTTTCCGAACAAATCATTATAAAAAGTATTCGTTCAACAGCTTCATTTTAGTTTTGGCAGTAAGGTGTGTGTTTATACTTTGCTTTTGCACTTTGAATATAGTTTGATAAAAACTTTAAGCCTATTTTTTTTCAATGACTCTAAGATAAATTTTGATTTTATTTATCAGCTTAAAATAATTTTTAACTGAAATTAATGATAATATTATATTTTTTATATAAGCCATTAGATTATTGATATCATTAATATCAAAGCTACGCCTATTGTATCTCTTTCAGAAATCTTTTGACTTCAATTAATATTAGTGTTTTAATTTACTTTTCACTTTTTTTTTACTTTGAATTGACACGTTATTTGTTTTAGGTAAATTCTCAACTTTAGTTAATGAGTGCCAATGTTTATATTTCTTCACCAGTTTAAGACTTTTTTTTATACATTTTTTTACGTGTTCGAATCCTACTTTTATACCACTACTTTATTTGTCACCAACTTGGTAAATTATTGACGCCGTATTGAATGGAAGTTCAATACTGAGAAAAACGATTTACTTGCACAATTTGTAGCCATTTTTTTCTGTCGTTAAAAGTGTGGACAAATCATTTCCTGGAACTGTTATATTTTTTTCGTCAAAACTAGACAAATTTTATTGATACTTAAAGATTATACGGACCATGAAGACAAACAGTGCAACGCATTGAAAAACACTCTAAGCTCTGTCACCGTTATTGTTTTTGTAATGAATGTACCTCATCAGATAATATCGTCATTATGTTCGTATTCGCGCCAACTTGGAAACCCTATAACCGATAAATATCATCATTTTATAAATATTTTGAATATTTTTTGTCTTAAATTAATGTTCTAATTCATTTTCAACTTAAGTCTACTTCATATTTTTTTGATTAATGATGTTTTTTTTATAAACTGCATTGCTACATATTACTGGGATTTACATTTGCTCATATTGGTTGTTTATATGACTATATGGTTTGCTTTGCTTATATTAATAAAATGAAGAGTATGTAGAGTAGCAGCACAACACAAAGAGAGCAAGAATCGGATTTAAAAAAGTCATTACACTGTAGCTATAGGTGGTGATGTGCATTTCTGAGCCAGTTTTTCAAAATTTGCATAAGTTTTTTTTAAATTTAATTTTGAAATAATTTTGATCTATTTTTCTAGATGCCACTTGAGCAGGGACGTTTTAAGACTTCTCGAAACCCTGGCTCCTCCCTCGAGATCCTGGGCCTCAACACAAATGTAGCCCCCCCCCCTATGACCCTTAAAAGTAGACAGTACATAAAATATGTTGTCAAATACTCGCACAAACAATGACCCAAAACAAATAAATACGCATGACTTAAATCACACAAACCGACTTGACCGATTGCCGTCTTTTGACTGAATGAGTACTGATGTTGTATTGTGGCAGGCCTAAGTATGTACATGAACGACAGTCATCACGTGTGACCAGTTAACATATCGTCCGAATTTCCTTGTTTTTCGTAGAATGCAACCGGAAATTACACACATTTGACTGTTGAAATTATTCGACTGATTATCTTTTTAAGCTGAGTTGAGAACGAGACGAGGCCCCTCGTTGCGGCCGAGGCCCGGGCCCATTTGGTCCATGACTTAGGACAGGGTTGGTCAACTTTTTTAGGAAGAGTGCCATTTTCAGATGAAAACATAACTAAGCGTGCCACTTCCAGCTTTTCGAACAAATGAAAAGGTGAAAAAATGTTACTTATAGGCTTATTAAGTAGCTTTTACACAAAGAAAACGTTTTTAATGCAAGTCTAAGTAGTAGAAATTTAAAAACAATTTAATAAATGAGACCAAAGCACAAACTTAAATTTTATTGTTAATAGTTCTGTTAATTTGGATCGATATTTTGATCTCGTTAGAAAATATTTGTTCACAAACGTATGATGATTCAAATCTCCAATAATATGTGACTGTCAAATCATGTAAATTTGAAAAATTGCTTGTTAGCGCAAATTTCTAAAATTCAATAAATTCCTTGTATTTGCTTTACAGTGTAGTATGGTGCTGCATACGATAATTTTGATTCAGATTTCAGGTGAGTATCAATTAGCATTTTGCAGAGAAATTTAAAAAGAATTTGTGGAAAGATCTGCATTTTCTTGTCATCTTGAAAATCATCAAACCTAGCTATGAAAAAATCCTACAAAAATGGATATTAATTTTTTAAGACTATCATAGCTCGGAGCACTATTTGGCAAATAGTTCCAGTACCAATGTGAAATATGTTTTTTTACCAAAATCAAGACAAAGAAAAGCAAAAGTTCGTTCCCAAAAGAAAGTATTTGACCAACTTGGGTAGGAAAATACAATCTTTTCTCTGTAATCTTAAATTTAAATTGCTTTAATGTTCCATAATATCAGTGAGAAAAGCTGAACCATATAGCCTGTCTTCATTCTAAAATAGCAAGTACTACCTGGACAGTCCAGTGTTTTCTTCCAGATATTTTAAAATACACTCCCTCAAATTCCAAAATCTTGTGAGTAAAAGAAGCTTTGTGGAAAACCAACTCGCACAACAATGCAGGTGCATTCTCAACACGAAAAATTTCTACTGCAATCAGTTAAGTTTATTGAAAATAAATTTTGAGTTTTTTTTTTAACTGAGTCTACCGCATTTCAAAAAATTTCATAGAAAAAATTATTTATTATTAATTTTTCAAATTTTTTGTATCATGTCTTCGTGTGCCACTGTAACAACTCCACCGTGCCACTCTGTGGCACGCGTGCCTCGGGTTGGTCACCCCTGCCTTAAGACGTCCCTGCACTTGAGGAAATTGTTATAGAATTATGATTCTTGCACACCATCTGAAAGATTCAAATTTAATAGACTGACTTAGTTTGGTGCGTGTAAGCTTATTTGTCATTTATTTTATTTATTTATTTTATTTTATTTTATTTTATTTTATTTTATTTTATTTTATTTTATTTTATTTTATTTTATTTATTTTATTTTATTTATTTTATTTTATTTATTTTATTTATTTATTTATTTATTTATTTCAAATTTTTGAAAACGGCATTTTTTTTTATCAATTTTTAAATTTTTTTTGTAGAAACTCGTCGATTCAAAAGACTCGAAATTTATACGCTATGTGGAATAAACATTTCACTTTTTAGAAAAAGAACGGCAGGGAATATAAATTCATAGATTTTATACAAATTTCTAGCTACATTATCAGTAAATAAACTAGGAGAGGGGGATGCCAGCTCAGGTGTCGTCCTCGTCACTTGACCAGGATTCAAAATTACGAGATCCGTCGCCAAACTCCCTTGTGTATCTGAACAGTGCGACGTTAATATTCACTCATAAACTGAGAATATTTCACCAGTGGAACACGTAAAAAATATTCGAATATATTGTTGACTTAACTGCGGTAATGCAAATATAAAGTAAATGTGTGTGTGTGTGCAGTAACGTTGCTAAAAATATAAGTTTTTTTTCTTTGAAATATCTGTTGTTTTTAAACATTCACTGACTAAAAGCTTTTGAATTATGAAACGTGTGTGTGTGTTTTATCATCCAATTTATAGTAATTAAAATAGGTACAGGGTTATTTATTCATTTTTATTCTTTGACTTTTGAAATGAATATTACTATAAATCACCTTGCTTTCTATCAGTAATTTCTAAAATATCTAATTTATCTATGAAATTGAAACATCTGTAAAATATGTGACATTACATACAGACTAGGTGCTTTTTAATTATAATGCAACTTTTGAATGATTAGGTTATATTTTAATAAATAATCAAAAAATGGAAAAATAAAGAAAAACAGAAATTAAAAAAATCTATAAAACTTAAATAGAAAATAATTTTATTTTAAAAAAATAATGCATACTGTTTTACTCATTATTTAGAGGAATAAATATTTTTTGGCAGCTGTACAAGGTAATTAATTATGAGGTTATAGAAATTTGAATCTAATTTACCTTCAAATTTTACCATGATTCAATCTCTAATGAAATAAAACCCACATGAAAAAAACAGGTTTTATTCTGTAACGAATACTAAAATGCATGATTAGTTGAAATGATAGAGATGTAAAAAAGAATTATGCAAATAAAGTTTTCGCATTTTATCACTCACGCATTCATTTATCATTGCAACATGAATCATACATGTTTGTCCTCAATTGTTTGTAGTATTTAAACAGTTTCAGCTGGAAATGTAGATGAAACGTCGATATTCAAATGTATATTAAAATATTACGTGCAATCTGAAAATATTTCTTTAAGCTGTGAAAATAATGTAACATTCATGAAATCATCACATCTTTAACCCCCTCTTTGCATGATTTTTTTGTGTGTGAAATATATATAAAAATCAGGATAACATATATATACATATATACATTTAATTCATGCTCTAGATCAGTGGTCTTCAAACTTTTTTATTTCATGGAACCCCTATAACTTGAAGGTACTTTCCAGGAACCCCTAGAACTAGAAAGTGTTTTCGTAGAACCCCTAGAACTAGATAGTGTTTTCGTAGAACCTCATTCCATACACACATACTTCAAAGAACATACCTCAAAATAATATTTAAAGTAGATCAGCATGTTATAAACCCTTTATGTAAAGGACATTTTAAAAAGTATTGCATTTAATATTTAAAAATTCTAATTTAATTTTTTTAATGTAATTTACTTATTAATAATATTAATTTAAGATCCAAGTGTCACCTATCCATACGATACATTTAGTAACTTGAAAATGTGTGTATGCTTGCTTTTTTTACACAAACTGTCGAAGTCTAGGTCCTTTGAGATTAAATGCAATCGCATTGTATATTCTGAGTTTAATTTGTTTTTATACTTTGCTTTTGTAGCCACCTACGCTGAGAAATATACTTCACTTAAATACAATGTTATGAATGGTATTAAAAGGTTTGTAGCTGTGTGAGGAATCCTATGTATTTTAAATGAATTTACAACCTAAAATTTAGAAGCTGTTCGTGTCTAAATTTAGATTTTAACATCGAATGTGTTGATATGTTGTTTTCTATCCTTCATTATAGGTGTTTTTTCCACAAATGCAAAAAAAAGGCATTTTCAATTAGAAAACTATTTAGTTTTGCAAGACATTGTGCTAATTAAAGAATGTAAAATTATCTCGCGGAACCCGAGATGTAAGCAATAGAATATTTACAATTTAGTAGGAAGTATATATGTAGAGATAAAACGTTTTAATATTCTTTTATTGTATTATATTAGAAGTTTAAAAAATGTTACAAAATAAAGTTATTATATATAAATAAAATTTTCAGTTTTAATGAATAGGGAGTGGACGAGCTTTAGGTACTTGTAACTATACAAACTTCGTAGAGAAAGTGAGTCCATTTTGTATGCATATTTATTTATCATTGATTTTTTTTATTATGACTCTTGGAACCCCTGGGGATACCTTGTGGAACCCCAGGGTTCTGTGGAACACAGTTTGAAGACCGCTGCTCTAGATTAAAGAGAAAAATGTTTTAAAAAAGTCCTAGTATAAATGCACAACATAAAATAATTAAAAAAACAGTATGATGGAAATATCTCTCATCATGCAAACTTACATGCTAAGTTCAGTACAAAATAAATTTGAGAAATAATAATTTTTTTATCATTTTTATTTCCTAGTAATAATTAAAAACAATTATTATTATTGTTATTCTAACTTCATTTGCATCGCGGTACACGTCATCAGAGTTTTCATCATCAAGTCCATCTTCTGATAACCAACTGCCTTTTAACTGGCTCAAGTAATCTTCTATGACCCTCACTTCTAAATTTCTCTACAAAAATAACATAAAATAAACATACAGTAAGAAACATTTTCGTCGTACAATATGAACTGCGAAGAAAATAACAAAAACACAAACCTTTTCCCCCCTCATTATAGCTTTTATTAGCAAAAAAAAAATCTCAAATTAATTTTAAAAAATATCCAAGAAATCGCACGTCTCTTCCAACCACAACAAAAAATGGAATGACTAGTTCAAATCCACTATAATAATTGTGACGCGTGATTTTTTTACTGCTACATTCCTTATTACGCAATAGTCGTGAAAAAAGTTGCCAGCAACAACCAATTTACACTACACCCGTCTTGAGTACAGTTTTTTGTTCACTAAATGTTATGTGAAGGAAATAACCACATAAAAGCTTACAACGAAATACTTTCAATGTTCGAGAAAACTCTCAGTTCTCGAAATAATACTTCCAAAAATCATTTTTGTATTTTGAATCATTTATTTTTAATAATGTATTTACTCACTTGAAATAAAATTTGAAACCTTAGATATTTAAAGGTTCAGAAGTCCTTTGTTAAACTAAAGAGAAGGGGAATTCTCTTTTAACGACTAGGTTTCCAGCCCATTTAGCACTGGACGTGAAGTTTGAAGAGTAGTTTCGAAAACACCAACCAATATAAAACTTGGAATACTATCAACATTTCAGGAGCTTCTTTCGATCTCTTCCAATCCATTTTGATTTGCAACGTGTCAGTTGCTTCAGTGATCTCCAAGTTATCTTTATTCTTTCCGTTCGGAAAAATGTTGCTTTATCTTTCATTTTGATATTTTTGTAGAGAAAAAAAATTAAAGTATAGCGTGAGACACACCGCACATAATCTATAACGCATAGTTTAAAAATAAAAAAAATTAATAAATCTCTAAAACAGGCTGAGTCTAAAAAGTAGCACGTAAAGACTTTTTTAATATTTTTTGAAAATTTTAAAAGATAACTTATTTTAATTGCAAGGGATCCAAATTACGTTCAATTTTGGAAAGTTGTACCAGCAAGCAATTTTCCGTATTTACACGATTTGGATATCAGATATTGTTGTAAGTTTCAATCAACATGTTTGTGAATAAATGTTTTCTTCTATAAAACATAATAAAATCAAAAATGATTGATACACACCTAAAACAACTTAATTTTGTTAGCATCTTCGAGAACTAATCCTAATATAGATGATTTGGCAAAAAAAATTACAAATTCAAAAACCACATTAAACAAGTACAGACTTTTCAATAGTTATTTAGAATTGAATGTTTCAAGTTACTCATTTTCATTTTATACCTAAGCAAACTCATTAAAGCTGTAAAAAGTTTATTAACACTAAAACCTAAGTTTGTACTTTAGTCTTATTTATTATCTTATTTTTAAATGTACACTAATTAGATTTGTGTGTAAAAATCGTATCGTGTTGTTTGAGTAAAAAATGCATAATAAGTCAATAAGTAAAATTTTCATATGTTTTTCTTTGTTGGTAAAGTTAGAAGTGGCACGCGTAGTTTTTATTTTTTTTATTTTTTGATCCAAGATAGTGGCACTCTTTCTAAAATGGTTGGTCACCCCTGCTCTGAAAGATGTCTTTATTCAAACAGAAATAAAGACTTAAACATTAAATGAAAAGTTCAATTCATTATTTCAGTACCATTTAACTAATGTGTCCGCGTGTGGCAGGTGCATGACTTTCGGCTCTCACTTGATTTGACCGCACAGCTACAGGAGTGAGTAAAAGTTATATTCACGTCACCCTATAAAGCTGCACGAGGGCTATTGGTGACGGACCTTGTAATTTGGAACCATGGACAAGAACGACACCTGAGCTGGCACCTCCCTCTTCTAACTTCCACACCACATAAACAGGAGGACGTTCGAGCTTGACAGATTTAACGTGCATCGGCCCCTCTATACACACAGCTGGTCTTCAATGGTACAAGCTAAAACCCATGACATGCCAGCCAAGAGTCAATGACCTTGACCATTAGGCTACTGCCGTCACTACAGCTATATGAGATTAGGTACTCTGTTCATATTCTGTTCGCTTATTATATATATACTAGCTTTCATGGCCCGGCGTTGCACGGGCTTTTTCTACTTTTATAAATTTTCCGTTCTCTTTACAAAATCAGCATGACCAATATTCTTTTTCGAAGTAACTTTGGCTTCTATGTTTTTTCCTCTCCTCTAAGCCCGGCGTTGCACGGGCTTTTACCGAGTGTATAACTTAATCCCCATGAGAACTTCCTCTTTCCCTCATGATGCCAGAACTTCTGTGTGGGTGTGTACACGTACGATGCGAGTGCATGGCCCGGCATCGCTCGGGCTTTCTCGTTTAACATTTTCCCTTCCCTTCAATAAATCAGCACTTTCAATATTCTTTTTCAAAATTAGTTTGACTTCCTTATTTCTCCCCCCCCCCCCGCCTCACTTAGCCCGGCGTTGTACGGTTTTTTACCGAGTGAATTACTTAATCACCACGGGAATATCCTGTTTCCCTCAGGACGACAACACTTCTGTGTGTGTGTACGCGTGCAATGTGAGTGATTTCCAAAACAATGTCATTAAATTTCCCATTCTCGAAATTTGTTAACTTCTTTTCTTTGTGAGACGGGTTTCATTCCTTTCCATTTAATCTGGCGTTGCACGGACATATTCGAATGCATAACATATTTCCATGGAAATTCACCTTCCTTTATCGAAGTTCCTGGTATGTGTGTAATTCATATATATTAACGTCATTACAATACCCTTTTTCAAAATATCTTCCAGATCTTACTGATGTCAAACAGGTTTCTTTTCAGGTCACAGTGTTACAGTGACTTTTTTGAGTGTAGAACTATTTTCCTCCTTACTCTCCCCTCAGGTATAAGATTTATCTTCAAATTTCTATTACTGACTTTTGAAAAACAATATTGCTTTAGTAAAAAAATAATAAATTTAAACAATAAAAATAAATTATTTTGATGCTTAATTAAAAAAAGTCATAATTTTTTTATAATAGATAGTTTTTAGGAATCTAAAATACTAAAATATTTTCCAGGTTTTCATTAATCAATCAATCGTTACTTACAGTTAGCTTAAAAATGAGTCTAGATCGTATTTTTATCCAAAATAATAGGCGATATACTTTTTATTAACAAATAATTAATTTAATAATAAAATAATAGAAATATTCCTTTGATTTTAAAAAATATATGAATTTAAATCCTTAGCTATAAATACTAATAAAAAAATTCTACAGATAGCTCTTGTAACGCTTGGATGTTTGATTAAACATATGTAAGTGTTAAAAAAACACTAAGGGGGGAGGCACTTAGTTATATGGTTTACATTCACTGGAAAAAAAACATTCAAAAAGAAAATAATACTATCTGATAAAAACATTTGATTTTTTTTATTTTATAGTTTTTCACTCCCCTCTATGTTAATTTATTTAAACACGTATCTCTCTCTCTCTCTTCTCTCTCTCTCTCTGCAAAAAAAAGTATATTATAAAAAATTAACTTATTAATTATTTTATAATAAAATTGATTAAAAATGCTCATTTAGCAATTAATTGTGACACACCATTTGTTTAAATAATGGCAGCACTGAAAATGAAGTCAAATTCAGATCAGTGGGTGGGCGGGGCGAAGAAATTTTTCAAATTACAAAATTTCACTACTATTTTAAATCTTGAAGTAAAATTGTGAGGATTTTTTGAAATATTCGACACACGGGAAAAAAGTTTCATGCAATTATTGATTAAAAATGCTCATTTAGCAATTATTTGGGACATTCCATTTGCTTACATAATGGCAGCACTGAAAATGAAGTAAATTTCAGATCAGTGGGGATGCAGCAAGTGAATTCAATCATTGAAGAAGAGAGAATTAATTTACGGGGGTGGGAAAAATAAGCAGAGATGAACAAAATCGAATTCTCTAGATTCGAACCCAGACGTAAGAATTAGACACTCTGCGGCGTAGCGGAAGCGACGCGCTATCCAACCGCGCCACCCATACCCGTAGCAAAAAATGAAAATAGGCAACAATAATGAATGGGAGGTTCAAATTGAAATTAATTTTTAATTGGAGGGAATCCACAGGATATTCGCATAACGATTGAAAGATTTCGATTGAAGATTACATTTAAATGTATTGCAAAAAATTTATTGATTTTTGATATTTTAATAAAAAGCAATTAATAATAAAGAATATGTAATTTGAACATAGCTTTTTTTTTCTAAGGAATTTATGCCTATTTAACTGAATATTTCCAACAAAAAAAATTCGAAATGGGCAAATTTTTCGTTTATTACGGAATTATATGTCAAAAAAAGAAATATACATTAGGCATTATTTTAAAGTAAACTATAAGTTTTATGAAAGAGAACAAAAATTTCGATACTGATAAATATTTTAAATGAATCTCAGAAATGCATTGAATGCATTTTATCATCTTAATCTGACATATATAGTTATTTAATTTTGAAAATTATATAAAGAAAAATTGACGAAAAAATAACTTTTTCACTCGCATTTTTTTTTTTACTCGCCAAAGTTACTGATTTCCCCCTGTTTAAGGCAGAATTTTTTAGTGTAACCCTTGAGTTAGATGCGGTCGACGGCGAAACAGGTCAAAAGTCTTTGGCGCAAAGCTAATTTTCGACGCCAATGTTTGGCTAAATGTAAAATCGCGTATTATTAATTATTTCAAAAATCATTACCTTCATTTTTAGGGCATAATTTTTAAGTTAATGCTCTCAAACTTCACAAACTATTTGCAAAAATAACGTACTTTGAAATAAAAAATGTACAAAAACTACTGTTTAAGTTATTTCTCAGAAAAAAAGCGGTTTACGAAAATCACAAAATGTTTTTTAAAATCCGTAATTTTAAAGCAATTTTTTCAATCTTCATATATGTTACGGATAATATCGCTTTACACACGGAAAAAAGTTCCATGCATTATTTTTAATAAATAACGAAGTTATTCAATGTCGAGTAAAAATTTTGAGTAATTTTTAAAAAATCGCAGAAAAAAAGTTTTGGTCATTTTATTTTTTAAATGAATGGATCTAAAAGAAAAAGGCTTGAAATTGTTTAGCGTAGAATATCGTTTTAATAACACGAAAAAAAATTCATACGCAACGATTTAGAAATAATTTTCATAAAAACTTATCAATTTTAACACTTTTTTAAAAAATTCGAAAAAAATAGAAAATATTGTTATTTTACAAAAAAAATTATACCGTGTCGTGACGAAATAAATGATCTTTCCGATTCTGTAATTATTTTTTGTCTGATTTCAACACCGAAAATTGGATGACAATTTTAATATGGTGGAAAACGTAAGATTACCGCTCGGCCGAATCGGAATGGAAGTTCCGCCAAGTAAACAACCAGCAGGAGTAAAACAATTAGGCGTTTTAAGGTTTTTAATTAATATCTTTTCAACTAATTACAATATCGGAATATAAATGGGCAATACGGCTTCGCCGGAAATCTCCCGATCTCTAGGTATCTTCCGCGACTTTCTGCGTCGTACGGTTCGTGAGAAGATAGACGCACATACATACATAGATAGATACGTTTGTTTACCTTCGAATTTTAATAGTGTAAGATATATTATTATTAATTTGCTTAACATTTTTAACAAATTATTACAAAGCCGCCTATATTTTTTTTTTGGGGGGGGGTGACTTCAAATTTAAAATTGATCCTCTGAAAATTTGAAATGAAAAGAATAACTGAATAAAATTCATATCTGAAGTTAAATTTATTCACACACACAACTACGGTTTCGGTCTTCTAATATATACAAAGTAAAAATGTATCCAAATATATATATAAATTTTGTCAAATATAGGTACGGATAATAGAAAATCATAAAACTTAATCATTCAATCCTTTTAGAAACTTACATTTTAGCAGCACACTTTACATATTGAATAAAATTACTTTAAAATGTCATACCTATGTATACTTGATACTCACCCTAACAGTCATTAGTTCGTGGTCGTAGTGTCATGAGTTCGAGTCCTGGTGCCATTGAAAACCCTACGTGTTGAGGGAACCACTGCACATTAAATGTGTTGAGGCTGAATCATCCTCCTTTTGGTGTCCTGTGGAAATTAGGAGAGGGGGATGCCAATTCAGGTGTTATCCTCGCCACTTGACCATGGTTCAAAATTACGAAGTACCTCGCCAATAGTGCTCTTGCAACTTTATAGTGCGACGTTAACATAACTATCACTCACTTTCGAGGCTCAATGTCCTCCCGTTGGTATGGTGTGGTAATTTGGAGAGGAGGATGCCAGCTCAGATATCATCCTCATCATTGTGACCATGGTTCCGTTGCCAATATCTCCCGGGTTGCTTTATAGTGTGACGTAAGCAAAACTCTCTCTCCCTCTCTTAATACTTACTTCTTTTACATAAATTATTTTTAGAGACATACATTTAGCCTTATTTACCTAATTTGGCTAATTTTTTTCGATAATTCATGCATTTATAATGCGTGCAATTAAATACACAAATATATTCGTTTAATTTAATTATATAATAACATTTTCATACTTTTTTAAATCTTCAAATACAAAAAAGAAAAAAACGAGGATTTCTAAGTATAAATTACAGACAATAAAAATTACAGATATTAACTTTAAAAAATATTTTTCAAATTTATAAAGTACTTAATTTTTTTTATATTTCATTTCCTAGATCTATCCAAATTTCTTTTGTGAATCAGTTTTTGCTTCTTTCATAATATTGTTCAAATGTCAATAAAAACTTAAATGTTTAAGGTGTGATAAAAACAAGATAACAAATCTTAAGTTGCTGCTTAGTAATGTATGCTTTTGAAACCACTTGTAGTTTTTACGTTACGAGAGTGCTCATCTCGTCTTATCTCGAATTGTATGAGAGTACATCTTTGTTTTTCCACTTCTGTCGAATATTCTTCCACTTGAAAAAAAAATATATTATACGAGTTATTGAATACGATCGATATCATTCTAAAGGAAAGATTTCTTGAGCTAAATTCTTTAGGACAAAAATATCATTGCATTTGAAATCATTCTCAGCATCATGCCTTCAGTCTCAAAAGTATTGAAAGATAGAATTTTTTCAAATAAAAAAGGCAGTAATAATAGTTTTCTTCTCTGCCATGTAATTTTCTTCTCATAGCTTGTGACGTGCAGTGATAGGGAGGTATAGATGATTCAACAGAGTTTTTCGTTGTTTCAAGCTTTCGTTATTTTATTTAATAAATACGAACTGAGTAAAATGCATTGGCATTGTAAAGATTATGCAACATTCAGCTAGTTTCTTACAAAATTGAAGTCTGAATAATAATTATTAATAATACTCTAGAAAAGGACAATCAGTCGATTGTATCGCATACATATTTAGATAAATTTCAAAGATGAATTCTCCAGCTGATTAGTATAAGCACATTTTAAATTTTAAATTAGTTGGGACTTGAAAACCAGTTAATATTAGAATCCTTATAATAGAATGTTTTTGTGACTAAATATCATTTTTCTCTCATCATAATCTATTTAACTGTCATTTTAAATATAATTGCTGATTTACTTACCTACATAAGAAAAGAATATTTTAAATTATGACTTTTTTTCCGTTAAATTCTAATGAAGTTTTTGAAATGCAGTCTTTGGGGTGGGGTGAGTCAAAACTACGGCCAAGTTCTACATTCGTCTTTCTTTGATATACTAGAATGGTACTAAAATTATTCTATATGTATTTATTTTTTTAAAGCAGTTTTGACTTTCTTTTTTTAGTATTCATTTCAAACCACGCATTACCAGGATTTTTTTCCCAAATCGAGGAAATTTCTTACATTATAAAGCTTACATAAGCAGCTTGTCAGAAATAAATATTAGAATTAATCGCTCGGTATTACAAAAATTTTTATGAAACAATTTTCTTTTTTACGATTCTTCATAATTCAGCAACAATTCATTTTTAGATCTGCCTTTACTTTCCATTAAGTCAAATAAAGAAAATTATTCATTAATTTTTGTGTTTGAATACCAATGGGTTACAGAAACTAATAATTTTTCCGACAAATTATAGTAGATAAAATGATGTTTTTAATTTGAGAGTTTTATAAGATTTCATAAACTATATTAGATTCAAAATCGAAAGAAATAAAAAAGATGATGGTTTTCTATTATTAACCAACCAATAACAATAATCGGACATTGGCCTCAACAATGCAACTCTGTTACGGACATAGACGCACGTATACAGAAATTAAAAGCTACCAACAGATGTTTTTTATGCACTAATCGGGGTCACGTACAAAAGAATTGTTTTCGCAAAGAGAAATACTGCTGTTCCAAATGCAGGAAAAAACACCATGTTTCGATATGCAAAACTCCAACTAATGAGCAGTCTGCGATTACATCTACAAACAAAATTGATACATCCACTTACAATTTTGTTCATTTACAAACATCACGAGTTTTCATAACTGGGTCAAATGGAATTACAAAATTGACACGTTGCCTTTTGGATGGTGGAAGTCAATCTAGCTTCATTTCTTCTGATCTTGTGGACACGTTAAATCTTCCCGTCATTTCAACTGGACCCTTAGACCTTCAAGCGTTTGAATCTCCAACTAGTTTTAGCCATAAGCGAAGGCAAGTTCAATTTCAATTACCTAGCATCTGGGATAAATCTAAAGTCAACGTTATTGCATTCGAAAGCTCCAACAGGTATGCATCACACCCGTCTTCACCAACTAATGTTTCACGCTTTGCGAAAAGCAAGCGAATGAAGCTTGCTGACCCAGATGATTCATTGTCGAGCTTACCAATGAGATTCTTATTGGTGCAGATTTCTATTGGAACGTCATGCATTCTGATGCTCCAGTCAAGCTGTCAGATTCCCTAGCCTTGGTCCCATCAAGTTTTGGATGGATACTTAGTGGATCTCGATCACATGCAACAGTTTCTTTCAATCCTACAGTTCATAGTATAAATGTGGATACTTTAACTCATGAATTAGACAATATGGTGCGAAATTTTTGGAACTTAGAGAGCATTGGCATACAACCTATACAAGAGAAATTAAGATTAAGCACTCACAACGCTGAACTTTTGACTAACTTTCATCAATCTTTCAAAATCATTGATGGTAGACGAGTTGTTCATTTACCTTGGAAACCAGAAGTTAAACTTACTTCGAGCAATTATGATACTACAATCCACCGTTTTAATTCTTGGACAAGAAGAATACACGCAAATACAGAATTGAAACAAAAGTATATTAAACAGATGCAAGATTATATTGATAAAAAACAAGTCGAAGTCGTCTTAAAAGATACACAAAATGAAGTACGATTATTTTATTTGTCCCATCACGCTGTAAAAAAGATTATAAATGAAGGAATCAAGTGGCGTATAGTTTTTGATGCTTTCTCTCACTCTCCTGGTCATCCATCTTTGAACGATGCTCTCGAAGCCGGACCAAATCTTCTACCTGACATTTTGGCCATGTTATTGGGATTTCGACTTTCTAAAATAGCAGTTACTAGCGATGGAAGTCAGGCATTTCTTCAGCTGATACTAGCAGATAAAGACAGAGACGCAACACATTATGCCCAAAATGGCATAACATGGCGTTTCATAGCCCCATGCACGGCTTGGTGGGGAGGCTGGTGGGAGCGCCTAATAGGTATTGTCAAACAATGTCTGCGAAAGGTACTCGGACGAGCCCTTCTAGACGAGGAAAGTCTGCCCACTGTCCTCATTGGAATAGAAGCCGCTCTGAATAGTCGACCATTAGTCTACGAAGAGGAAAGGGATGACAACTCAGCAGCTTTAACACCAGCTCATTTCTTAACGGGACGAAAACTAACGGCCATTCCATCCAGGCTAGAAAACACAAGGCTTAATAAAATCTGCAAGCAGCAGCAGGACTTACTCGACTGTTTTTGGAAAAAATGGTCGAAAGAATATCTTCTTCAACTACGATCCTTCCATCAAGTTCGAAACAAGGACAGTGCCATTAACATCCGAGTTGGAGATATTGTGCTTCTGCAAGAAGACATCCGACCACGGCACATGTGGAAGAAAGCTAGAGTGATGAACCTACATCAGGGACGCGACGGGAAGATAAGATCCTGCGAGCTGAGAGTTAATGGAAGAAATGTAATCCGCCCTGTACAACTGGTCATCCTTTCGAGATTGACCAGGGTGGGGGAGGATGTTGGGAACGAGATTAAATGTAAAGTTTAACTGCCCTTTCTTGGCAACTGTAGTAATGGAAAAACCTCTGTCAATAAAGATCAATTCAGTCTAATTTAATACTTGCAAACTGTAATACAGCTGAAGGGATATTAGGATATGAATTGTGTACTTACTTCAACTCAAAATCCAACGATGAAAGTCATACAAAATTAACAATCTATGAGGTGACAGTGAGGTTCGTTCAACAGACAACAAGGAAAGCCGTCCCTTTTACCAGTTCAAAGTGTATTATTAAGAAAAAGATGAAAGGGAGATCTCACTTCAATTCAATACCCAGAGAGAAATTCCAATAATATCGAGTGGAATAATCTTAAAGATCTTCTCATGTGGCCAAGACGTAAAGCAGTTGCCGAGTTTCGTCTGGCTACTGGACACGACTGTCTCCTCTAACATCTTCATCGTGTTCATGTTGCTCAGACCCCTTTCAGCACGCTCTGTGATTAATGGGAAGACATGGATGCTGACCACATTCGCCGCTTCCCAGCATTAAAGGGCTCTTCTTTGTGCGATCTTTATTGGCAACTTATTGAGTTCAAAGACTTTTCTCGCCGTGTTATTGTTTCTTACTTTGTTTGTTTTGTATGTTTTTGTTTTTGTTCTTACCCCCTTGTGGTGTAGTGGTCTTTTATAACCCTGGCCATTGGAAATTAAAAAAACAGTGAGGTTCGTGTCAAATGATGGGCATAGCAGAAAGCGTTGATTTACGGGTACCTTTGAGCCATTTGGTCAGGCTACTGTAAAACAAGTAGTAAAGCACAACTTTGGAGCCTAATCCTTGTCCTGGTCGCCAAAACTTGGCAATTAAAATAAAAGGGATAGTCAGAATTTTAGAATTTGAAGTCTATTCGCCGCCAACATAGCACAATCTGTCGGGATAATTTTTACTCTAGCGTGGCATAGTAAAATTAAAACAGTAAATCAGGGCTCGCGATATTATCAACAACTTACACTCATTAACATTAGTTTCTTTTCAAAAGCCGGAGGGGGAGGGGATAGATTACATTTAATAAAATTTAAACTTAGAAACACAAAATCACAAAGCGTGGGAGTTATTCAGAGTAGCAACGTCGTACAGCGAATCTTCTAAGCTTTCTTTAGAGAGGATTGGGAAATCTCCCTCGCATTCACTTTTAACCAAAATTGTTGCTATATATTTTTATTATTTAGAGTATTTGGGGGAAGAAAAATGTGTATATTAGGGCTGGAGGAATAGAATATGAAGAAAATAAATAAAAACATTTACGCAAAAAAACCAAAATAAACCAATTAATTTTATTGGTTTTTTTAAAAACAAAAATCGAAAAATCCTCCTTCCTGCTACAAATGTTCATATCTCAGAACTTTTTACCACAGTAGCCTCTCAGAAGATATTTAACAGTTAAAATAATCCCTTTCCTCCTCTAAATCAAACTCATGGTCATAAAATTATCGAATAGTGATAAAAATTGGAAAGGGGGATGTCTGATAATGGGGCAAAATGGGGGTCATATTCGGAGAGAGAGATTTAGGAGGTCATTTTACATAAGAATTAGCATGAAATGTATTGGGGTTGTTTTCATGCAAAGCTGTGTAGTCCAATGCTTCTCAAACTTTCAATATTTGCGGCCCAATTTTCAATCAGAATTTTCATCACGCCCCCCTTCATACAATAACAATGCATTGAATTTTTTAAAAAATGTACTTTGACGCTAAGGCTACAATCCGACTTTAATAATAAACGTACAAATTATCAAAATAAGCATTCTATATTGTATATAATGTTACATATGTAAGCTTGGTAAATATTAAACTTTTTCTTAACTCAGTATTGTTAAATTAATAATCAAATATATTGTGCAGTACTGATATATTACATCAGTAAATGTGTATTTTATTATGTCAAAATGTATTTTTTTGTGCTTATTTTCAGTAAATTAATAATATTTTGAAATCTTTTATTTTCGACATGCTCGAGCCCCCGCTTAGGGTTATCATCCTCCTGGGGGAGCACCCCACAGTTTAAGAAACACTGGTGTAATCAGTTTTTTTTCCAAACCTTTGATCGAATTGGCATAAGATTTTAGTAGTTGACAAGACGTAAAGAAAAGGTATGTACTGTAAAGAAATACTGTTCAAAAATTGCAATTTTTTTCTTACAAAGTAGATAAAATAATTAAGATTTCTTTAAGAGCTACGTCCAAATTAAAAGTATCCCCTGCTTTAAAAAGTTCACAGTTATAATAGATTCCAAAAAAAAAAGAGATTGGGTCTAAGCCAGAGAAGCTGACGTTAAAAATGAATTTCAAAATGGATTTAAAAAAATCATTTATTGCAATAATCTATTATAAACTACTTAACTAAAGTTTATAAATTAAATAGATCTTTACACATTTAAAAATATCAAAATAAATTCTTTCTGCTGGTACAATTTCAGTTCAGAGATAAAATCTGATTTATATTTAACCTCTAAAGGCTTATAGTATATATATATAATTCTGGTAGCATCTTAAATAAAAACAATCGAAATTAATTCAAAGCTATAAGTTTTTTTGAAACTGAAAAAAAACTTAACATTTAAACTTTTTATTTTTTTCCCTTATGATCTTATATATAAATGGACTCACAAAATTTATGCTATACTATATAAAGAATCCTATTCGAATTTTTATTTTAATATTTTGACAAGACCAAACCAGTTTTCAAACTATTTTGTCCTAAAGTAACTAATATAAATAAATAAAAATATTGATTGAGGCTTTGTTGGAAAAAAAATCCGCAAAATTTCAGGTAAGTTCTTGAATCGGTGAAATACACATCTACAAAAGAAAGAAAATAATACAATATGATTAACTCGCAAAGAATACATGGTCATGTTATGAGCCAAATCTAATGTCAACGTCTGCATGCCTCATGAATTTTATGAGCATTTCTGGTCCGTTTGAGGGGAATTGCTATCATTTAGAGATGTGAGTCTAAATTGCACCAGAAAAACCTCTTTATAATCAAGCCTACCATTTTGAAAACATGCTTCACTGGAATCATGTCGTGCTAACATGCTATCGATCCCTTAGACCTCCTGTTATAAACCCTATATCTTGCTATTATTGACATATAATGAATACATTTCACAGCAGGGATAAACATATAAGTCATAAAAGAAGCTAATGGGGATCTATTAGTATGTTTTCCAGAAATACCATTTTTGAACTGTCTCGGTTTCTATGAGAAAAGAAATAAATTTGTATACATATTTCACTAATGAAAATGTAATGTATTGTATCTTATTATACTCGTACATCAATCATACGACGCGTTATATTCCAAATATATATACATCATTTAATAATGAATTTTTTTAAGGAACTTTCTCAAGTAATATTCTTTCTTAGAATCTATCTTAACTTATAATAGAAATAGTTTCCTACTAAAAAGAGTATCTGGTTCAATATTTTTTATTGTAACATATAATGCATATGCATGTCTATAAGAATTCATTTTGTTATTTAAATTATGATATTCATGGCGTGTAACGCGCTCCTATACTTTTAAGCTGCATTTTTTAATTTTGATGTATATTCGCCGTATAACGCGCACCCCCCTTTTTAAGAAAAATCCTGAAATGTACATATGCTCTTAAGTTTTTAAGTTATTTATTGTATTTGAAAAAATATATGCTTCTAGAATTACAACTCTAAGTTCATGAAGTAAGTCGTATCTTTGAAATAAACAGTATTTCGATATATGCTTTTTAATTTTTTTAAGCTCATCTCTTTTTTTTTTATTTTTAAAGCTATCATTTTTATACCCAGCGTATAAAAATTATAACTTTAAACCCGGCACACCCGTAAGTTTCGATCTTATTTTTGGTGTTAAAAGTGCGCGTTATACGCCGGGTTTTACGGTACTTTATTAGATGCTAAATTTTTTAGGTAATAGTAATACATTTATGGAAACTGTTCAAAATATGAATAATTTTCAGTTCAAAAATATAGAGTTTTCTTTGAACTCGAGAGCTCTTCAAAATAAATTTAGATGCATTGATTCAAAACCTTCGTATCCATTTATTAGTTGTATGTTACATGTCATACAGATAAAAAAATTAATTAATTTAAATTCTGCTAATCTTAATTGGAAACTAATCTAAAATCCCGATTAAAGCTAGCTGTTATATACTCAATACAAAGTTTCAAACCCATCAAATCTTTTTAAATATTAAATAGAACACAAATAAGTTAAAAGAATATAATACGAAAGTCTTAGTTTCAAAAGAAACAGCAAAATTCGATAATAATGTAATTATATATTTAAAAATATGCACTATCGATATATTTTTGAAAAATAAGCAAAAATTAACTGATCTTAAATGTAACCCTTTATCTACCGCATTATGATTTACTGCAGTTTTTTCATGCAGTATTTTTTTTTGAATCACTTCATTGAAAATTAAGAGATATACATAAACAAAATACTCTGCTTCGGGAAATTTAATCCGTTAGAGTTAATTAATTAATTAAATATATTCAACTGTAAAATTAATTATATACACTGTTCACTTAAAATAAATAGTCAAGTCGTTTTCTAAGGCCTTCATTAACATACAAAAAAAACCACTTACCTTTTGACATTAACTACTTTTTCGGAATAAAAATGACAATCTTCACAATCCGATCAAAATGTCAGCTGAAAAAGCAATTTCTGCTATAAAACTCTATTCACCTTCCCCACGAAAATACTAATCATAGAACTTGTACTGCCATATATCTTGGAAGAGTTGATTTAAAAGAATATCCCTGCTAAGTATCTTCAGAGTGTTTGTAAAAATGGTTATTCTATGTAAGTTTATGAGGGGCGCGACGTACTCTCGGCCCCACCTAGAGGTGTGGGAGGAAGTGAAGGATGACTCGCCATAATACCTTTCACCTATTTATTCAACTCACAAATTATCAACAGACACAATTCTAATATTCGAACAAAAAGAGATGTTCCCAATAAGAGCAATAGGAGAATTAACCCCGAGAGACTCGAATTACGAGAGGACTTCTGTTATATTGACCCTCCTCTTATGGAATTAATCCACTACTATAAATATTTGAGTTATTATTTAGCTATGGTGACCAATAGTCACTTTAATATCTTCAAATATCTAATCTTTGAAACACGCTATCAAACATACTAATACCTGATCAGTAGCAAACTTTCCCCTTGTCGTTAGATTCTCTATATCTCAATCTCCATATAACTCCGTCTATCCATCTAACTAGCTAGGAAACCTAGACTATATATAACCGACCTAATCTGTATATCACTGTTTGGTTGTCATTAACTTCAATTGATAGCCCAAAATTTCCCAAGTGGATTAGATGAAAGACGCGTATAGATCTGTCACAACTTTAAAATGAGTGGTACTTATAAGTACCGTCGATAGAAAGGGTTAAAATGATTCCTATATTTGTTTCTTAAGCCTGATATGCACATATTTAATCGAATATAATTAACACTTATCATAACAGATGTCTTAAGTAAATAAGTAAATAATGTGTGTATTAGAAACTTTAGAACGTTGAACATACGCCATTCAATATCTTTCATAAGTTAAATTTAATTGAAGTAGATCCTTTTGAACAATATCTGAAACTTAGATTTTCATGCGTATTATTATTTGTTCTTATGAATTTACACAATGAGGTGTCATATGGATAAAAACAAAATCCGGTACTTAAATATAAATTTTTTTTAAAAAATATACTGTTTTCAACTCTTTGAATAGAATCTAACTCAAATAAATTGAAAAATCATTGGATTAATCCAATTCTCTATTGTTCTGCATCACTTTGGATAAATTAATCTTCGGAAAACACGAAGAAGCTGGAACTATTTGTTACCGAAATTCGCTTTAAACAATAAAGGCAGAATCTTAAATCTGATTAAATGAGCATCTATTCACTCTGCAAATGCTTCCCGTAGCTGAGACATTTAAAAGACTATACGAGTCATTCAGAACCTTTTAATTTACAGCGGAAATAATTGAAAATTATCTGCGCGAGACTGCTGATGGAATTGTTTTATTACATTATCGAGAAGAGGACACGATTAAACTTTCAATAAAGGATGGAAATAAAAGGAGCTTCAACAAGATTCTGTGGAAGATGTATTTCAGATTTGCTTCTCATGCAACTATTTGAGTTTCTTAAAATTTTGTAATTATAAAACTAATAAAAAAAATTAAACGCATTCATCTTTTTAACACTTTTTCTTGTTCCGACTAATTCTTGTGTAAATAAATTTCAAAAAATCTGAGTGGTTAAATTTTGAATAGAAAATCGTTGTATAAATTTAAATATTTGTGTATTTGTGATGAATACACACATGAGCACAAAAAAAAAAAAAAAAAAAAATATTGGCACCAAGAAATAATTGGGGATCGTAAAGAAACTTGGCATGAAGGTAATTCGGGAGATATGCAAATGATTAAAAATGTACGTGATTGAGCATTACGAATAGCCGGTAGAGGGCGTTTAAACGTCGTTCTACGTAGAGTATAAAACAGGTAACAAAAGTTGTTTGAGTGTGCTGAATCGTTTACAAGGAAGCGCTGAGGTACACATGCCATTATGTCATTTTCGAAGACATATGAGCAGCTGTCGCAGTTTGAGAGGGGGAGAATCATCGACATGATGGAAGCTGGGTGGTCAGTAGGCGAGTAGCTCGTCAATTAGGCCGCTCTGATTGTGTTTAGAAGGTGTTGGAACCAATGGATCCGAGAGATGTCATTTACACGAAGACCAGCTCAAGGCCATCCTCGACAGACCAGTCGTCGAGAATACCACCATATCGTAAGAAAGCACGCATACAGCCAACTGCTTTATGGGCCGCCATCCAGGCACAGGCAGCACCTTCGCTAGGGGACCCTGTGTTTCTCAAACCATACGAAGTTGCCTGGCGGAAGGACATTTGGGATCCTATGTCCATTACGTGTACTGCCTTGATCTCACCTATCGACGCCTCCATTTGGAGTGGTGCACGTAGGAAAAACTGACTGCGCGTATGGAATCAGTCATTTTTAGCGACGACTTCGATTCAATCTCAGATATGACAATCGTGTTCGTCTGTGGAATCCGTGGCGAACGACTCAATCCTCCTTTGCCTTACAGCGACACACCACTCCCACAACTAGTGTGATGTATGGGTTCCATTGCTGCATCACATCTAGTATTGATCCGTGCACATGACAGCCCACGGTACGTCCATGGCAACCACATGTGTTGCCACTTATGCAACGGTTCTCATGAGCCATTTTTCAACAGATAATGTTCGGCTCACATGGCAAGGTCTCCACATGTTACAAGACTTTTCCACACTGTTTACTACCCTTCCTGACCGATCTCCAGATTTGTCTCCAATCGAGCATATCTGGATAATTTGTTACGCGAGTTGGCATCCCACGAGTTTGAACAAATAGAGTAAAGTTACAGCAAATAAGAAACGAAATGTCTCAAACATCATACAGAACTTGTATGCCTCAATGTCGATCGTATCGCATCGTGCATTCGCGCTGGATGAGTTCAACAGTGTAATAAATCCTCCATTTATTTGCCTTTTTCTCTGAAATAAAGGATCCTTTTTCTTTGATTTTCTAATAATTTACTTATATCAAAGTAGTCATTACCATGTAAAAATTCGTTTCATTTTGACGACTCCTTCTTGGTGCGTTAATTTTTTTTTGTCCATGAGTATATAATTATTGAGGATGGTACATTTTTGCATTCAGCACCAGTTTTTTAACATTGTAATGGGTCTATTTCTTACCTCTTACTAAGCTCTTGAGAAATTTTTTCTTTAAATATTATTTTATTGAAAATTTTCTCCCGAAGAAGATGTGACGTATGCAAATCAAGGCTTAATTTAAAAAACGCTAACTTTCAGGTCTGAGAGAAAAGAGAGGTTAAAGCTATAAATGATAGCAATGAGTGATTAACGTAAAGTAATAGAAAGCTAGGCGAGAATGTTCTATAGATCATTTGCTTATTATTTAAGAATGACAATTGTCAATTAGATATTTAAACTGCATTAGCTTCGGCTTGAAGTAGATCACTTAGATTCGATTATTTGGAATGTGTACGGCTAAGACGTTCCTAGAGTAAGTGATTAAATTTATAATTAAATATTACTTATATCGTCTTCGCTTTGCTCCCATAATTAGTTTAAGGTGCATTTCCTAATCTTGGGTTGTTCAAGTTTGTTAG